>JAWNGG020000260.1:0-309011 GCA_036937485.2 Tetragonisca angustula
GTAGATAACCGTATCGTCGCCGAGTCGAGAGAGATTCGGTAACGACGACTTGGTCAATTGCGTCGTAAACGAGATCGTTGTTGTTGTTTTTGATGTCCCGAGCGAGGATACGGATTCGCTGACCAAAGTGACTGTCATTTTCCCCGTGTGTTGGCCGTGGAGCCAGTTCATGAATTTTTATACAGTGTAACGTATCGTTATCGAACGGTTATTATTATTATTGTTGTTTTTTTCATTTATCGTTACAAAATTTGCCAATGACCTCAGGTTACTACTCGGAGAAAGTAATTTGTATTAATAGAGAAGCTATCGCCTATTATATTGCAAAGGTACAATGTGTTCAACTACTCACTCTGTATGTTTCAGTTTTAATATTTTGCGCCGTTTCGTTGTTTTACATTTGATGACATTACTGATTGTCTCTGCGACATTGGAATTGTACCTGTTATGTTTCACAAGCATGCGTTCCTTTGCTCTCGATTCTGAATAAGATTGATGTATTATGAAGATCACATTTCGTTTTTTTTGTAACTAAATTTGTAATAGGTAGAATGGATTCCGGTGATACTGATTTAAAAAAGACATTTGATATAGAGCAGATGGCCTTAATCGGCAAGATGCATAATATGCAGTGGCTAAAAAGTAATTCTCAGTTATCAGGCCAGTACGTTTGTATCTATTTTATACATTTTAATTTACTCTGTTATTTTGCATTTCTGTGTTATCCTTGCGTTGTTGCTTCAGTAACTAGTTCTTCTATTGCCTAAAGCTTTAATGAAACACAATGTCAGAATAAGTTTACGTTTATTTATGATGATTAATGTTCTTTTGTCATACAGTAAGAATTATAACCTTGTAAGCAAGTGATATCTAATCAGTAGTAGAGTTCTATATATTTGAAAAGAAAAAATTGTAAAATATCGGAAAATTATTTGTAATCGCATTTCCTAATGCCGTGTGTCTTTTACATTGTAGCACAAAAACACTTCCAGATGAGAAAGAAACAGTAAATAATACGGTTAAAAGTGAAGTAAATGAAGGAACACAAGAAGAGAGTGAAGTTGTTTCAACTGATACTCCTTCAAACAATTCTGAATTAAATAAGATTGATTCTGTTTTAAACAAAGATACAAATGAAAACGATAATACAGTAAACAAGGATATACTTCAATCAACTTTAAAAGTGGTTGATTCTCCTCAGAAAGATATGGAAACAGTTTGGAATAAAGATGTCGATGTAACTAATACGCCATTTCCAAACTCTCAATCTTTGGTAACACAAAAAGTGGATGAACAAGAAGTGATCAATATGTCTGTAACGGAAAGCATTGTTACGGTTCAATTGGAGCAGCTTAGGCTTAACGAAGAGGAAAATAATAAATCTGATGAATCGCGTAATGAATGGTGTGTAATAGATCAATTTAGGAACTTATTCTTTCTATTGCAAATGTATATTTTATATGTGTGTTACTTATGTGGGTTAGGGATAATGATCAGCATAATATATCAAAGTCAAACAGTGACATAGATAATCAAGTAAGCTCAAAGCAATGTCATGATAACAATAATAATAATGAAAAATCCAAAAGTCAGTCATCACTGGAAACAAAGACAAATATGCAGAAGACAACGTCAAAAATTAATACTAAAAGATTAAGTGACCAAAAGATTAAAAAACAAGCAGGTAAGAATGAAATTTTCAATGTTGATATTGTTGAAAGAAATTTGTAGTAAAAAGGAAGTTTTTTTGCTTGCAGGTAACTCTTTAAAAGAACCTTGGAACTCAAAACATGGTTCTAAATCTAAGGATGACTTGTTCAATTTATGTAATGATAATATTGTAACCTCGACTTCTATGGATTCAAAAAGAATAGCTGTAGGGACAACATCTAAGCTTAATGATAAATATAACAAGGTCAATAGTTACAATAAAAATTTAATGGCGGGAAAAGGGACACGGATGAAGGAGCAACAGTTTTTTAAACAACATTTTTCTACATTTAATGATAGTGGTAATAAAAGCAGATCCATAGAAGGGTTAGATGAGAAAAGTAAATCTGTTGCAACAAAATTGAAACCAAGTGGAAGTGAATTAGACAAAAAAAGTAATGACGCGGATGACATAAAAAAATGTCATAAGGTTGAAGTGACACGTACTCAATCATATAATGTTCAATATATTAGGAATAAATCTTTAGTAAAGTCACAGCAACGATATTCAAGAAATACAACTAAGCCAGAAGAAAATGGTTGTATTAATAATCCATCTGGCTTTAATAACAGTATTAATGTGTCTAATTCAACTGAGAACGTATCGAGAAAGAAATGTGAAACTCAACAATCTTCGGCAAATAAACAAATTAGCAATATGCAGTCCAGTCAGAATGCTTTTGGGAAAGGTACAAAGAATTCAAATATTACCGACTGCAACACAAATGAAAGAAATTCAATAAAATCAAACTCGATATCAAATAAACGAAATTATCCGAATTTATCGAATGCAAAGAATAGTAATGAAAGAAATATTAGAGATGATCAGGCATACAATCAGAAATTTAAGAAAGATTCTAATATTTATAGGCGATCTTCCGGCGTTCTTCAGACTTACTTTAAAGATGTAAGTGGAAAAACAAAAACGGATGATCACAAAAGAAATATTACGGATAATAACATAATGAAAGATTACAGAGTAAATCATATTAATTCAGGTGATGGAAGAATGCGTTCTCAATCTAAAGGCTCAAAAATAACTGTATACTCACATAAGACAAGCAACGGTGCTAGTAATATAAAGACTGATGCATTAGATTCAACTGCTATAAATAATGTACAGTCTATAAATCCATTAAATTCTTTTTCGAGTAGTACCAAAGATTGCACAAGTATATATACATCATCTCATACACCACAAGAATCGCAGATTTCACAAGCTTCTTGTAATGGAACTGAAGTACAATTTGTGAAGACTGAACAAGAAGATACTAGTAATAATAATAGCAATAATAAAACGAGTACTAGTAATTCAGAAACGAAATCGGTTAAATTTTTAGATAACATTCAAGAATTTAATGTGTCACATCATTCAGCAACGTCATATTCTGATAATTCCGCACATCAAAGCAAGCTCCCAGCAAATTCATTTTATTCTGATTTACAGAATATATCACATCCAAATAATGCTCAACAAATTGAAAACCATCAAAATGTAGAAAATAAAAGTTATTTTGATAATAATAATTCTCAATATAATAATACGACCACCAACAACCAGAACACCGAACGAGATTTACATCTTATGGATTTAGTGCATCAAAAACCAGAACAAACGTCGCATATATCACAACAAAATGTATTGCCGCATCATAATTCTAACTCAACTATCACTATGGGAAATGGTTTACCGTATCAGAATATGCCTGCTGTCTATCTAAATCACTATAACAATACACAAACTGTACCAAGAAAAACAGCTGACAGTACAATCATCCCTCAAAATGCTATAATTCCAAGTACCTCTTCTTACACTGTAGAGAATCAAAACGTGCTGCAAACTGATCCTTCCAACATTTTGATGCATAATACTCAAACGTCGGTTATACCTCCACCAGGTTTTCACAATCATCATCATATAACTACGCAGTCCAATCAATGGAATTTGCCTCTACCTGATGTGTTTCTTTTTGGAAATATGATGAATCCTCCGCATTCTTTGAACATGCCAGTGCAGAATTCCAGAAACATGTGCAACACAGATTTCAACAACATTCAACAACCAAGTTATTTGCAGCAGCCGTTATTTTATGTTCCACCGATGTGCATGCAAAGTTGGAATCCCATGATACAGTATCCAGCGCGACTATTCCAAAATCCTTCGTACAACAATTGCACAACATTTCCAAATCAAGTATTGCCAACAAATACTTTGACAGACTCTATGAATTGCCCTGTGCCGACGTCTGTACAGAACAATCTGTATAAACATTTCCAGCAGATGCAACCTATGGAAAATGCTCCGAATTTTTCTGTTCCTATAAAGCTTGACAATTACATGGGAAACGTGCAAGGTTGTAAAGCGAATAATGTTAGAATGAAGGATAACACTGTGGACGTTCACATGAGACCTAGTCAGTATCGACCACCTGTGCCAAACGAATATCAAAATTGTTTTCAAGATAATCAGCTAATGGTACCGTTCTCGTACGCGGTTACAATGGACCCTAAGAGTGGCCCGTCGAACATGCACATGCAAGTGAATCAGAAATACGATCCGTGCGGCCTTGCCACCGGTTATCAAAGAATTCCAGAGTCTTGTTCTGTGTTTCACAGTAATCAGCATCCCAACAACAGGAAGGACGACGTATCAAAAAATAATACCGAATGTGTACCACCTATGGTATCGCCAAGAGAATGTATGTACTACGGAGTTAATTACTCGCGAAAAACTGATAACATGCAAAATTCAACCATACGGTCGGATGTAAAACCCGTAACGTACAACATGCACGCGCAGCATTACGTCCCTCATTTTCAAAAGAACGCAACTTACCATACGTTGCCGAAGGATCTTTCGTCGAGGGTGAACATGGGACGTGGTATACGCAAAATGGATCAGTAAGCCTAGAAAAACGGCGGGCAAACTACCATATACATTTATTTCTTGTTTTCGATAGATAATTGCGATTAAGCGGTACAGAAAAAAAAAAAAAAAAAAAAGAAAAACAGAAAAAGGAAAAAAAATGAGACGGTTGCACATTTACCTTACGATTTTTCATCTGTTTGTATCATCGTTATCTTTATATATGTATATGTATGTACATGTATGTATATCGTACAAGTCATTTTTTTAATTAATCTAGATATAATATCACATACATCGTATTAGATGTCACGCACTATTAGAAAACAGTTTTCAAAATTGAGAAGCTTTAAAAAAAGAAGTTTATATATGATACTGCCATTTGTCGGGAATATTACGCGATAGCTCCGTTTTTTGTTTCCTATCGTAACAGTGTGTGAAAGTAGCGAGTCTATTTTCTAGATTTTCCTTCAGATATTTATATCCATCATTAATTATTAGACATTGATGTTACTCGTTACTTGGATTCTATGTACTTTTAAATACCATAATAATTGAACGCTTGTTACGAGGCGTTTCGCGTCGTATAATTGGCGCGAGGTGGCGATACACATGATATATAAATTAGATTTGCAAATTTGCAGGACATTTTTTAAGTTCCTACGGTCGAAAGTATTATATCGATTTAGGGTTTAGTTCGCATTACAAATATTTCCGTTCTTTCTGTTTCTTTTCTTTTTTTTAAATTCAATACCTTTGATAGGTAAACGTGATATCGTTACGATGATAATTTAAGACCCAATTAGTTCTAACGTTTTGTAATTTCATTTTCACGACCTAAATATCGGTATATAATTTTGTTTACTTCATTGTTTCTTTCTGTGTCATTTGGAGGCAAAGAGTTTTATATAATATATATATTTTTGTTTAAATATTACTTATATTGTTAAGAAATATCATATAGTTTATTTTTCGAGAACTTACAAGTTTTTACAAAATAAAACGTAAACTTGCCATATTTGGTAGATGTTATATATATATATATATATATATATATATATATATATATATATAATATATATATATATAAAAATATATTATCCCTCGACATTATTCTGATATGCATTTATAACCACAGTATTATTCTTTCATCTGTATTATGAAACGCACGTGTCAATAGATTCTCTTTGAAATAGATGAGGTTTAAAAAAAAAAAAAGTAATTTCTGACGAACTATATCATTGCTGGTCGATTCGTATATCTTTATAAAAAATTAAAAAAAAAGAAAACTTACGAATTATCATACAGTTCATATATATATATATGCATCATAAACATACGTTAATGTTCATTACGATTTTATACGATATCGTTGATAATCTTACAACTCAATTTCAATATTATACATATATATTGCGAGTGCGAATGTTTGAAACAAATTATACATTTGAAGAACGAAAATTAGATAAAAGTATCGCTAACTGGACTTTCAGTAAAATATTTGAAATTTGTACAAGTTTCTTTTTCTTTTTTTTTTAATTATTGGGTGTAATAATTAATCACAGTGCTTCACATTGAGTTTTAGCTTAGTTATAGCTTACATCCACACTTACAAAATATGTTGTAAATTATTAAAAGAAACGGTATATTCTTTTTGATTTTCATTGAATTTTTCAATTTAATTTAATTTAATTTAATTTCCAGTTAAAGATATCTCAATTTAATTTAGATCTACCTGATCAAATAGATCTCGACATGGAATTTTTATTTAATTTTACAACAGGAAAATGACCCAAGAAACAATTTTCTATTGGAACAAATACCAAATCCAATAAACAAATAGAAAAATTTACCTAAAAGGATTATTACGTACATTCACCTAAAAAAGACAGTTACGTACATTTAATATATTAAAATTCTTATATATTTTGGTATTAATATATTAAAATATATAAAAATTCTAAAAGATAATCAGTTATCGATAGATATCTCTGTGTAATTTTCGTTCTTAGCGTCTGTAATTTGTTTTAAAGCTTCGTACTGGTTAGTTCGCTCCTTGTGCTATTGATAGTTGTTCCATTTGACATATCTAATACCTCTGCACCACTTTCTTTGACTGCTTTGGTCGTGCTGAATTCTTTCAAAATAGCGACGAGCTCGGCATCTGTATAAACCACGTGAATCGTTTCCTTAGAGAGCGATTGCACGCTTCGTAAGATTTCCTTGGAGGGTCGTAGCATTATCAAGCAATGATTCTTTTCCTTGAAGTCTCTCATCACCGTATTTAATCCCTGTGAATGTTACGAGACTCGATCAATTTCAACCAAATTAACGAATTGTGTTCAAATCTGTCCTAGATCTTACGTCTTTGAGCGATTGTTGAGCAATCGAGTTCTGTCTTTTTCTTTTCTTTTTTTCCCTCCTTTCTTCACCGTCGTAAAGTAAAATATTTAAAAAAATAATAATAATAATCTACCACGCTATTTTCTCTGTAAACACGATTTGAAATAAAAGAAAAGAAAGAAGAAGTATCTTTGTAACAAGGAGAAATAGGAAGGCTCGAAGAAGTAAAATCCAGGCCAAATTCGAAGTCTGCTGTTTAAGATTATTACACGTACACGCGCCGCAGTGAAATCAATTTTATCGATGTGCTTGCAGTCTAGAACGACAATTTTCGTGTTCTTGAAGGTTTTCAGTAATTTATGATGCTCGTTAGCTAAGTTCTCCAACAGGTATATCCTCAAGTAATCCACCGCTGGAAATAGCAGTCCGGCGCTGGGACGCACGAGGATGTAGTTCAACGTAGGAGCCTGCGGTGAAAAAAAGAAAAAAAAAGAAAAAAAAAGATTTGCGGCATATTTTTAAAAGAACAATAGTAAATCTCTTTATCAAGTGTTTGTCGATCACTGTTATGTACTTACATTTCTGTATTCGATATATATTGTCGGCCTGGCGTTGAAATAAATTAATATTGCCAGATCGATTGCCACGCCTATTAAAATACCTAATTCGACACCGGCGAACAAGCATGCGAAGAATGTCGTACAAGTCGGAATTAGATCTCGTTCTGAAAGTTGGAACATTTGGAAAATGATTTACGACGACAATTAACATTCTTCGAATGAACTTTACATAGCTGTGTAAGCTTTCATTCTCCTTCATTGCAGGCGTAATGGTTGAATTCTTCATAGAAGCTTTAGCTTGCTTGAAAATAGTGTTAATCGATATTGGATTTAATACAGTTCGATTGTTGTAAGATAATTATAAAGTTTTTGATAAAATTTAATTCATTTCTCTACGTTTAGATTTTCTAACTTAGATTGTTTAATCCAGTTCTTAGAAAATTTATATTGGCTTTACTTTTGCTTCATCAAGTCAAAGTTACAAGTTTTGTAAAGATCAAGTTCTGCATGATCTGTCACAATTTACTTTTTTTCATGATAAAAATACAATAATCAACAGGAAATTAATAAGATGAAATAACTGACAGAGGATTTGCAGTAATGTATAAGTATAATTTAACCACCACTTTCAATCGCTAAAGTCCGAATGATTTCACACGCCTGCGAAATCAACCATTTCATTTGCAATAATTTAGCAAGTTACAATTTTTATTAATTTCGTTTATTATAATTTTATATGAATTTCTGGCTGGTTTTTATACTCACTGCTGCATTTCCAAATCGGCCGTAAAATATTCACCTCGACCATGAATACCACCGCGCAAACTATTACGGAACTCAGGGTCGCTCTTGGAATGTAATAAAAGTACGGCGTGAGTAAGCTTAGAGCAAGGATAACTAGAACACCTGCAATTAAAAAAAAAAAAATTCGCGGTTTTTTTCCTTTTGATCTTATCGTGTCTCTTTATAATCGTGAAAATTTCGTAGATTACCTGTATAGACACCACCCAAGGGCGTTCTCACGCCTGAAGCATTGTTCACTGCGCTTCTGGAAAACGAACCAGTGACTGGCATTGAGTGGAAAAACGATCCAACAACGTTGCACAGGCCCAAAGTTAACATCTCCTGAGTAGCATCGAGCGACTCACCTCGTGCTTTTGTTAAAAATCTAATTAGCGTTCCAAAGGATAATAATCACAGTGAAGGACACAACTGAGCCAACAAAATTTTTGCGCAAATTGTTCACATTGTCGTTAATATTAATATACATAGAAAACAGACATTACAGAAACATTTTGTACAATTAACGTTAATCTGGATGATTTTCCAAAGTTGCAAATGCTTTTTAGCTGTCTGTAACGAAGATTATTAGACGATTCAGTAGTATTTCGTGTTGTAAAAAAGTTTTATTGATATTAGTTCGTTCTATCAAATGAATAGTATAAATAATAGATTAGTATGTGCATAAAGATATTTTACGGAATGATTGATTAGACACAGTTGAGAGTATACTGTCCTTTAACGAAACTGTTAGAATGATATTAAACGTCGTTTTATACAATCAAACTTTATCCAATCAAATTGCATATAATTTTTTGAAAACATCATACAATGAAATCAGATAATTTTCTCATATCATTTGATAGATTTTTTTTAACGATTAATTTGTTTCAGTATTTCAAATTGGAACCAAAAATATAAAACAAATTGCAAATGTCCATTGGTATTGATTCTTGGATTTTTAAGAAGAGAATTGAAGAAATTCACGAATGAAATTCATTCTGATTATTGTACAATTCTTGTACGTGCAAAATACGTCAAAATAGTAAAACTATCGTGGAAGTTACAAGTTACATGCAGTGAATATTAGTAAGTTATTAAAGCTGAAGAATGTATAAATATATACAAATGTGAAAATATAGATACATATGTATAAATTAATTGTAGAGAAAAATAACTAAATCAATGGCAATTAAGAAAACATTTGCGACGTCAAAAAATTGTTTATATTAGTTATTTTAATTCTCCAAAATGTTTCTGTATTAATTCTTTATAATAGATCCAATTACCCAAAATATTTCTACATTAATTTACCAGTTAATTTACAATTAATTTGTCAGTTTTAATTGGCTAATGTTTCCGTTGTTTTTGTTTCTATTTATACAATCTTTTTATTTTATTATTTTACTTAAATGTTTGTAAACTTGTGTGAAATACTATTTTTTAAAAATTTCTATTTTTGTATATATATATATATATATATATATATATATATATATATATATACAAATACTAATATGTATAAAATCCGTAAGATTTGCACAACACAACAAACATAATTTAATCGACGGATGTGGATCTCAATTTACACAACACCTATCATTGCCTCAGTTATGCTCCTCAACTGCGTTCACCAAAAGATCAAAACCATTTGACAACTTACAAAATGCCTTCGCAATGGCGACATTGCCAATAATCGAGATCAACGGAACAATGATGATACCGGTGCCTAAATTTTTACACATATCGACGAAAGTTTCCGTCTGGTTTCCAACATTCCTGGAAAAAGACGGTGGATCGACGGAGGGTAGCCCAGAATCGATATGACCTGTGAGGACGAAGGGTGCCCCACCGCGATTTTCGAAGATGTACGACGCTACAGCACACAGAATTACCACGAGGGCGTTCCTACCAGTTCCAAGGAACCAGATCAATTTTCTCAAAGTCCGACTCGAGACCTTGGCATCTTTGAGTTTCTGGAACGAAGAGGAAATAAAGATGAGAAAAAAAAGAAACGAAGTTGCGCGGGTACGTACAGGTACGTATGTTCCCTTCTTTTTTTTTTTTTTTCGTCGCTCGTCGATCTCCTCTTCCTTCTTTTACGTATTCACGGCGCGTGAGAACTCGTTTTGCTCGGTAAATTACCTTCAGGGTCAATAGAATTAGAATGCAGCAGCAAGACAGGATCAGGTCAGGGATTTTAGTTCGGTGGACGTTGTTGATCAATTCCCGCCAAATTTCGACGAAACTCTCCCCGTGTATCTTCAGGCCTAGCAAACTCTTGATTTGACTGCAGGCGATAATTAGACTGGCCGCCGACGTGAATCCCGAGACAACTGGTATGGAAACAAACTCGACCAGGAAACCCAATCGGAGAATTCCAAGCACTATCGTGATGCTTCCTGACAAAAAACACAGGAGGATAGCGTACTCGGGAATACCTCTGAAACACCGTGAAGGGGACAAGTTATTAAGTGTTTGAAGACACATGGATCAAGTTGCTTACCTATGGAAAGTTACGAATTCTCAATGATTGAGTAAATTTAGTTTGAAGATTTTGATTTAAAAAAAAGAAAAGAGAAAGCAACTTTATTTGATATGTTTAACTTTTTGCTTGATTTTGTATTTTAATAGTAAGTATAGACAAGAAGGTACAGAGAGTAAACAATCTTCATTCTATTATCTTCTGCACGAGTGGTACAAAGTATAACTTTACAGTGGCTTATATAAAAAAGATGTAACATTCTTTGATATTAATTATAAAATTTTCAAGTTTCTTGATTTACTTTTAGCATTAACTTTTAATTGGTGCCATTCGATACTCGAAACTTATATTTTACATTACTTGAATTTTTATTTGATTTAAGAGAAATATAAAATATTTACACAAAATTCGAATTACTATTTGTGATCTCACAATACCATTTAAGGGTTAAATTTATTTCATTGTAATCAGTTATTATACTACCAGGGATCCAATATGAAACTGTTAAAATTTTCAATTAATTATGAAATAACTGTAATTTTATGACTATTGTCTTTTCTGTTCCGAGAAAACTGTTATAAACTGTTGTAAAATGCAGCGCATTAACTAAAACTTCTATTCCATACATTTTTGTGCAAAATAAGAAACTTTTATTTTCTTGGTAGTAGAAAAAAAAGTTCTAGTTAAACAGGAATATTTATTCTGAGAAAGATCTGATCAAATAGATTTAAAATTAAAATCTTGAATCAAACCTTGTGGAAAGCAAATCCGAAAGAATTCAAATGCAAATGTTCTAGAACAGATTAATAAAAGTAATAATCATTTCTAATTGTAAATTAGTTAACTAACCAGCAGTTTATGTTGTTTGAACGAGCCAAGGTACAAACGGCTATTTGGTGTTTTATAATTTATTATCAGCAATCTCATTAATGAAAATAATTTGAAAAACATATTAATACTCCGAACTCTAAGTGAATATAAGGTTTTTTATCCCTTTTATTTTTTCTCTTAATAAAATAAAAAGAAAGAAAGAATTATATAAAACTCACAATGTAGTCCTATATCTTTTCTACATTTGTCATGCTTTTAATTCCTTAAACAATACTAATTATGTTTCATCCTTAGGTATTTAATATAAATGACTATTAACTGAACTCTTGCAAGAGAATTAAATGTACAGAGCTAGCTCAAGACAGAAAAGACACGTAAAATTTTAAAGTCCAATAAACAAAGAGTTATTTATAAGAGTCAACAGTTTCTATTCGACTATCCGGTTACTATTAATAGAGATTAATAGAGATTATCGAAATCAGGGCAGATCATGAACGAGCCCATCGTACAAGTCTAAGTCTTTTTAAGATGCAAATGGGTTAATGGTTAACGTGGCTACAAACATTGTTCACGATAATTGCGTTTCAAAAGATAACAGTATCTTTTCAGTCGCTGTTGAATTATATGATAGTTCCAATTGTACGCCAATCGTACATGAAAGTTCAGCCATTGTGGCTGATTTAAGATTACCCATTCATAGGCTCGTGTCTTAAATTAAAAGGGGTCGTGTCTTCGCGAAGAACGTGGACAGCTTACCTCGCGTACGTGTACGTTAGCAAAGAGATCAATGCAGTCGGGCCGATATTCACTTCTCGACAGGTACCAAAAATTATGTAGACGAAACTGCCAGCGAACGCGCTGTAAAGGCCGTACTGCGGTGTTAAACCTGCCAATCCAGCGTACGCGATTGCCTGAAATCATAGTTGGACCAAACTCACGTTTCGTCGAATCGATATCGCGACGATCTAACTCTCATTCGTCCCTATTGTTAATTTGGCACATTTCTCTTGTAACAGATTGAATGAAAAGTTCGTACAGTTTCTTTTTTTTTTTTATGGGTGGAATATTTCTGCATCCTATGTAATTTTTACTTGTTCTCTTAACTCTCCAATCGAGGAAATTCTTATAGTAATTTTTGTCATGCTAGGAAAATCTAATTTTATATTTTCTTCTGATAGAAGTTAAATGAAATTAAAAATTCCACAAGTAAGCAGTACTTGCAAAAGTAAGTGCTCGAAGACATAAATTTTAATTGTTTCCAGTACCCAATGATGCCAGTTAAGAGTTAATTTTAGTTGTCACTCTACCTCTTTTCATTTTTGTTCCTTCATTGTTAAAAATGATTACTGACGTATACTGTAGAATTTAAAAGTGATTCTGAAAAATTGACTTGACAGGCGTGACAAATGAAAATTGAAAACAAACGATCAAATGATCAGATTAGACAAAGCTGGGGAAAATAAGATCATGATACGAAATTGAAAATTCACACTAAGAGTGAAGCAACCTCGCACTTCAGAATTTTTCATAAATACATGAAAATCCGCAGTTCAATCACAAATGTTGGAAGTACCTGTGGTATTAGGGTCAGACCCACTGTCAATCCCGCGACTAGATCACCCAATGCGTCTTTCGTTTTGTACAGAGGTAACCATTTCAGAAGAGGGATTCTGTTCCTCAACAATTTCTTGAAACTGAATCCAGTCATGTCATTAGAAATTTTCTTCACCTCGATCGACTTTTCTTCTTTGACCTTTCAGCCAAGCTATTTCAAATTTGGAAGTCGAGAAACGTTCTTCAACAATCTCTCAAAATCGAATCCTGTCATGTCACTAGAGATTTTCTTCACTTTAACGAACTTCTCTTCCTCCTCGAGTTTCAGAACAGTTTCGAGTTCGTAACAATAATTCTACGTGAGAATAAAATTTCAGCACTATAGAAAAATACTTTTCAACTTGATAAACTCTTCAAACAAGCTTCAAGTTTCAGTTGATTTATAACAATAATAATATTTTAATAAAATAATAATATTCCAACACTAACAGTTTTTCAAGTTTCAATGCATTAATAATAATAATAACAATAATAATATTCCAGCACTAAAAATTTCACCTTCAAACTTCAAGTTTCAATTCATTTATAACAGTGATTTTAAAATATATTAGTAACACATATGTATTATTATTTTAATGTCCCGCATTAAAAATTTCCTTTAATTTAATTCCCCTTCGACTTCAAACGAATGTCATTTACAAGTAAAGTTCGTAACAATCATACAACATAATTTATAAACCGGAAAGTACAGCGCGCTTGAGTGACTCGAGTTGAATGGTAGACCTTGGACGAACTTCGATTTCGAGTTTCGATCGGCACTCGGTCATACTCCATCGGCGTGTCTTCTTACTATGCGGAGCTGCATCGTTTCATTAACCAAACGCGAGCCTCCTTTCAATTCAATGGCAATGAAATAGTGCCGGCAATTAACGGTTCAGCGAGCGACAATTAGCAAGTATAGCAAACGCTTCGAGAACGCTTCGGGTGATTTACAGTCACCTGATCGGTGCTTACGTGAAAACGTTCGAGCACGTGATTCCCCAGTTTTCGCGAATGTGCGATGGCTGACAATCACTGTTTCACTGCACCGTTCACCATGAGCTTTCATTCCACGGTTTCACTTTCCTCTGTCACCGTGAAAGCCATCGCGACCGATGGTTCCCCACGAAACTGTAATTTAAAACGATTAAACTAGAATAATTTGAAACTATGTTCTAGTCTAGAATTACAATCTAAATTAATTTAAATAATAATATAAATATTCTAGACCTATGATTTAATATAAAATTGTGACAATTAATGTAAACTAGATAAATGATCCAACACTATAAATGAAACTGAATAATCTAGACAGTTGTTAAAATTGAATAATTTGGAATAATCTAGACAGTTGTTAAAAAACTAAAAAAGAAATCGATTTCGATGAAAAAAAAACAAGAAATCCGCCGATCGACGTGTCGTCTCGTACCTGTTCCACACACTGATTAAATCTACAGCTGTTTCACACGTGGTTGGCTCTCCCACCATTCGTTTGGCTTGAACCTGCCGATCGTCAGGATGCGAACGTATGCGTCGGTCCTTCTTTAAATAGACACTGGGTTCGTCAAACGCAGATTATCGCCAATTTACCAAACAAACGTTGGGCGTTCTTTCCATCGACTCGTATCCGGGTCTCTTGGCATTCTTCTGAATTTCCTGTTGGTTTGTCTGCGCTCCATTGGACATTTGATTCTTTTGTTTTGTTCCTTGAACTAGCCCTTTTCGCACCCTTTGTAATTCATTCCTAGATTGATACAAAATCGTTAACTAGTTCTGACTGTTTAATACAGTTACAGAGATGTTTTTATTATTGGTGATATAGTTTTAGAGATATTTAGCATTAATAAAAGACATTATAGTATAGAGAAAATTTTGTTCGTTTGTTTGATTATCAATATCAGTAGATTTTGATATTCTATATTAACAAGAATAATTTATGCAAATTTACTATTATACTTATATAAGGATAATTTATACAAACTCACTATTATACCAGTTGCACTCACGTGTCTTTTTTCTTTTAAATGAAATTTCTTATATTTTGTTTGTACGATTGTTCACACTCGTAACATGATGTACCTGCATAAATATGGAAAAATCAAATAATGCAAAGTCGTAATAATGTTATACCGTTCATCGATTTTTAGCAGTTAAATCTTACATTTATTTGCAGTATCTAAGATTTATATAATATTTTGTTAATATTTATAATTCATAATTCATAACTTATTTATTTATTCATATATTAAGATTCATAATTAGTTAAATTGTATAGAAATTTGTAATTCATACTTCAATTTACAATTTATTCATTTATTTATATATAGAAATTTATAATTTATTCATCAAGATTCATCATTTATTTATTAAGATTTTAGCAATTTACTTACTTATTTATCACAGAATCGCAACAACGTGGTGTAACATTTTCAATTTGCACTATATCTTACGTCTTACACGATTAGTATAATACACCAAAAAACTCAACAGAGATCATGGCCTAAAAACGATAGAAACGATCAAGACACTCCATATCACAGTTCACAATTAAACGTCCAACGTAATGAGACGATAGCTTGTTCTTCCGTGAAAAATACCGGCACCAGTTTAACCAGAAACAAGCGGAATTGTTACAAGAAACAATTACAACCATCGTAAACGTTCAATTGTTTCAACAGGTGATTCTTTCCGTGGATTACCGTGGAATGTGTCAATTATTTCAATACAGCAGATACGTTTCATTTCTTCACGATTCTTTTCTTACTATCTTTCTTGCTGGAATCCTTTTTACCCAGTGTGTTTCTTGTTACGAGAGAATGGTTGTTGAGACAGGCTCTTGTCGTTGGACACCGTGTGCATGCCTATAATTACAAGGACGTTACGTGATCTTGAACGACGATGTGTTTTACATGTTGATGCGACTCGCGTAATGACGAATCTACGAAAAACGGAGCAGAATTTAGTAACAGAATCATTTTACGAGCGGAACGTGTCGTGAAATTTCCCTCTAGTTCTGAATTACAGATTTCTGCAGTCCCTGACCGTTGGATTTGGCTCACTCACGATTTTCTACGTTTCATATGATTTTATTTATAATTAAATTTAATTTGCAAGTTTCGTTAACTATTAATATTGTTATAATATATTAATTTGTAATAACATATCATTAATTACGATTATCATTTTATTAAATTTTTACGTATTTTATATAGTTAATAACATCATTATTATTATTAATGATAATATAAATTTTTGCGGATTTTTGTGGAATTTATGGGAAATTAAAAGACGTAGAAATGTACATGATGAGCGAACGATGCAAAATAGAGTTTTCATTCTAAATAGCAAATAAAATAAATTTTTATTCAGGTTTCTTTTCTTTAGCTGTGTTCATAGAAATTTAAAAATGCATAAAAATACACTACCGAGTATTTATTGCAATAGAGATAGAATTATCATACGTAATAAGCAGTTGAGAAACGAGTGCATGTCTATTTGGAAATGTTATTGTATAAGAAGGCCTAGTATTGTATAAGAAGGAATGGTAAAACACTGTTTAAAAGTTTTGTAAAATATTGAAAATTGTGAGAGAAATTCAATGAATATCGAAATGTAACGCAAACACGTTTCCATATTCGAGATCTGTTTTTAAAAAAATTGGAACTGGATTGTAAAATAATGATATTCGAAAAAAAAAAAATAAAATGTGAGAAAGAATAATTCTTTACACTATTGTATTATACTAATTATATACTGTATACTATATATTATAATTATAATTTATAATATTATAATATACATATTAAACAACTACAATAATCGATCTGCTATTACAAGCTTTACAATACTTTAATACCAAAAAGAGATCATACAAGTGATACAAAATGAACATACAAGTTTAACTATTACTAAATTAATACGAAAGGTTTCTATTGATTGATTTCGTACATTGGTTTTAAAAACAGACCAGCTTCATTATGTGAAGAACTACGAAAACGTAGTTTAGTTGAATAAATAAAAAGAAATAAATATGTTGTTTCTACTTAGCATCTTAAAACTGTAATTATTATAGTCGATAATGACTGATGTTTATCGTCCTCCATCGACGAAGGAAATAATTGCAGTGTGACATCAGAATATGTTTGTAAAATACAAATGTTGAAACAGCTACAAGACTATTCTCAAGTCTTAGTAGGTAATATATCAATTGTCATTGAACACTTTATTGAAAAATATCATTGAAAAAGACGTGAAAAAATTATGAATTATTCCCTTAAGCATATTCCGAGAATTTAGATACACAAATGTCAGCCTTGAAATAGAAATCAATTACGTGGTTATTAATTTTTACCAACGTGTTTCTTCTGATAAAACTCGTTCTCATTAATATAAAATACGTCTGTTCTGAATTTCAAGTCAGATAATATTTTTAAAAATGAAACGAGAAAATGTACATGATGACTAATGATTGAAATTTGAATTTAAAATTAGCTCTTCAGTCAAAGTATTTGTAAAGAAGATAAATTGAGATCGTCTTTAAAAATTGAATAAAAAAAATCGAATTGTTATTAATATAATTAAAAATTATGTTATATATATATTTAATAACAATAGTAATAATATATAACATATATTAATGACAATATTTACTATAATGTGTTACATATATTATAACTTTATATATTAAGTAACATATAATTGTATTATAATATAAAGAGAGAAATTTATAATTTATTATGTTTGAGTTTGATTCTACCTTGCATTATCATTTAATAATATAACGCATCTTGGAAACTTTAAATTTTTAATTTCTTTCTCTTTTATGCCTATTCACTTGCTATTACTGTTTCAGGTTGTACTTATATTCCTTGTTATTTGCAGGAAAAATCACACATTCTAAAATTATCTATGCTTCATCATCTACAACTAAACACATGTAAATCCAGGAGACTATCAAGATCTTAGCAAATGTATGTTTTATAATTAATAGAAATATGCTTTATAATTTGCCTATAATTTTGTAACAAAGCGTTTTCAAACAAATTTCATAAAACATCCACTATTTCTGACAATGCAAAATTGTCAAAGATAAGAAATTAAATTTATTATTTTTTGAAGTTTATTTTGATTTTGTTCGGATCAGTTTGTCTTGTGTATTAATATTTGTTTGATACATTTTATTCTTCGAGTTTCTTTATATAGATAAAATTCTAACGAAATGAAATTGAAATTGTGGAAATATTATAATACTTTTTGACTATTAGATGTATGTATTCCTGATCTACTCATACATTGTAATGTATTGTAATGCTATTGTAACGCATTTTTGTTTTTCTATTACTTTTTAATACCGTTTCTAATAACACATGTTTATATGATATTTTTTCTTGTTTGAATCTATAAAATATACGTTATATCTATATAAATGTAATATAATGAACATATACAATATACAACAATATACAATAATTATATACATATGATATATAAAATATTATCTATGTATATATATATTACAATATGTACAACATAGATGAAATGTCATTTATAGCACAGACGAGATATATGAATAATTCTAACTTGCAATGTATTTTTTTTTCTCCACGTGGGGTCCTAGGACCCCATTACCATTTTCGTGTCACAATCTGCCATACCGATTTAAGCAACTTTTGCACCACAGCGCAACTAGTGATAGAAATTAAAATCAAAAAATATAAACAGTGGTGCCACATCTATTTCGAGAATTATTTACTGAATTGAACATAGTGATATTTTACCAATAAAAGAATATAACTGATATTTCATCATAAGAAGAATTAAATAAATTTATTATATACTTAATACATCTATTTAAAAGCATAACATAATGAGATATAAATTAAATACCTCGTCTGTGTCTCATCTGTGGCGCCATTAAAATGGTAACGTACAATTATCGACCTGTAAAAAATCAAAATATTTCTTACACTCTCCACGAATGAGATTTGGAATGAACATAAAAATTATATGCAATTTTATTGTCAGACATTTTTCTTATAATGAAATAGTTAATTGAAACGACAATAACTTATATAACGGAAAAATTTTATTAAATATAATGGAAATTTGAAGAGTAACATCACATTTAGTTATAAAGAAGTATTACTTCATTATGTTATATTTGTAAGTTACTTCAAAATTTATTACTTATTAAATATTAAGACTTACGTACGTTTGGTTTACAATAGAATTTTTATTTTTTATTCCAAGTTAGCAGTTCGTGCGAAACGAACGATTACAGCGCCACAACGGTGAATTATGCAATATACTTCCTGCGATTCTCGAATACATCGATATTTCTCACAGTCGATCTTTACGCGGGAGGAATGGCGGAAGGATGCACACCTCGTCTGCAAAGAAGAAAGTCCAGAAAATCATCCAAACAGAAGTATGATCCAAAAATCCTCAGGTAAAAGCTTAAAACAATAGTTGTTAGATTTATGTTTGTGTTTTGAATATTTGAGGTGCATTTTTAGCTTCAACTCAGGATTGTACATATAATATAACCCAACAATTATACATATAATTTTCAACAATTAAAGAAATAATAGCATATAAACATTGAAATAGAACATATTTTGCCAAAAGTTATTTATAATTTTATACCAAAATTTCATTTCAATTTCTTATTAATACAAATATTTCATTGTTATATATGTACGTATTTTATTACATGCTTTTATACACACATTTCTGTATAACATCTACTTACTTATTGATTCTTTGACTTCATACTGCATAATTCTGAACATCTAGTGTATGAATATTTTCATTCTTTTTTAAGAATTTCTCATGAATTTTGTATTTGTATATTTGATTTAGACCAGAGTTCTTTATTTTTTATTCCCAGTTAATATTTCGCGATTGCAGCGCCCTAGCGGCGAAACACGCAATATACTTCCTGCGATTCTCGAATATATCGATATTTCTCACGATCGATCTTTAAGCGGGAGAGCATCTTTAATGGCAGAAGGAAGCACGCTTCGTGTGTAAAGAACAAAATGTTATCCAGAAGAATTATGCAGAAAAAAGTATCATCCAAAGGTTCTCAGGTAAAAATAGAAATCAATAGTTGTTATGTTTGTGTTTGTGTTGTGAATTTTTAAGATAAAACGTGGATTTTTGTTTTAAGTCAAGGTAAGATATAACCTAATAATGATTACATATAATTTTCAACAATTAGAGAAATAATGGTATATAAACATTTAAACAGAATATATCACGCTAAATGTTATTTATAATTTTATACCAATATTTGCTTTCAATTCTAACAGTAGAAATATTGTGATCTTGTAATATGACTATATACATACATACATACATATATATATATATATATATATATATATATATAATATGCTTTTACTTCTATTATGTAACATTTTCTATTTATTTGTTGATTCTTTAACTTTATACTGCGTAATTCTTAACAATTCTAATAATTATATTAACAATAACTTGTTAAGAATGTACGCATTTAATAGTTAAAATGATAATTTTATTGCGTAATATAATGAAATTGTTCAGTTCTCAAATGAAGCAAAACATAAAAGGCCTCGAGACTCGAAATTCTAAGTAAAAAACAACAACACGAACACAATGTTTATGTTCGTCTTACTTATCGTACTTGTTCGGACAGGATCACCCCATTCCCTACTACTTTTTCAACTGAAGGACGAGACGTTGCGGGGAATCATTCGGCTGTGGAATTTCGTGACAACAACACGTGTTACGTTGCGTTAGGTTCGTAACTTTTTCTAATCTATAGGTGGCGTCCTTTCGATGGCGTTGCTTCTTCAATGCTCTTTTACTTCCATTTATACTTCATTCGTAGTATCATTTAATTAATACGTGTGTTGTTCTGACTTTTGATTTCTTTTTGTGTAATTATTCCTTGATTGGAAAGAATACATAAACGTCATGATGTTTCACGGAATGTTGGTAACATTTTATTCATTTTGGATAACATTTAACACACAATTTGTACGTATTTCATATACAATTCACAATACGTGATTTCGTAATTATTTTCATAAATATTCAAAATACAATTTGTACAAATAAATATTTCTGTAAATATTGAGAAATATTTTATAATTTCTAGTTAATACATACTCAAATCTCTTTATAATCATTTTCCAGAAAAATAGCAGTATTTTCTAAATGAACGTACTCTGCCCTCCCCCTACTAATCAGCTTTATTTTTAGAAAATTTTTATGACCGCGCGCAATGCGGTTGGTAGAGTCAGTGCTTCTTGCGAAATATTTTTATATTTTTCTGAATGGTTCTTGTTAAATGTAATTATTTTATTTAATTGATTCATTCAAATTATAATTCGCGAAGTTAGAGTCGGTGAGTCCGCCGATTGTTACTTAAACGCGTGCGTCGATGGTCTTTTATTTTTCTTTCTTCAAATTTTTTCTTGTTCAATACTGGTTTTCGATATTAGAGTCAGTGCTCAAGAGGATAAGGCCTCTCCAGGAGATCAAGATCGTAAGTAGCTTTAAATATCGTACTTCAATTTATTCAATTTTTCAAATTTAACAACAAAGTATAATGTTTGACGTTTTGTTACAGACACTTCACATCAATATTAATTTTTTGGGGGAAAATCCAACAGTGGCTCTAAAGCCAAGAATGTAAGAATCTTTCATTATCTTAAGATTTTGCTTTGCTTTTAAACATAAATTCTAATGTTTAATATTTTGTTACAGATTTTCTACACTCTCCACTTCCCCTAATCTTCTAAGGAGCTTATGATGTTTCAATAGCTAAATATGTAAGTATTCAGCTTATTGTATTTAAATTCTATTCTTTGTAGTTTCTGTTAAAGTCGAATGTAAAATTATAAGTATAAAATAAAAACATCCCAAATTATTAGTCCCAATTTTTGTCGTTATAAAAATTTAAATTTTCACAAATAACATTGTGCCTTTAGAAACAAAATGTTTTATATTTTTCAGGAAAATTTTCACAGCGTTTACTTCTGTCATGGGATTCTCAGTGATGTCCACTTGAAGAGGATCTTCACAATAACTTTTCCTGCTCCAGTGCAGCATCGATGATAACATTCTTCACATCTATCCTGTGAGTCGCATGCATTTATGTTCCTCCGGTCATTCAATCATGTCGTAGGACGAAAGGTCTGAATCGACACGGGTGACTGGTTGTATACGTAGAATTTTTGATGAGCATAGTGACCGCGGGTATTTTTTATACCCGTGAGTAGTAACATTTTTTCAAGGTTTTCATGTATTAGATTAGGATAGGGCTTCTTGCACATCGCGATTTTAACAAACAGTTTAAATATATATTCTTTATATAATTTAAATATAGTTATAATAATTACTTGTAAAATCAAAATATTTTCAATATAAATGTCTGTAAAAGTCAAATATCCATATGAATATCTATGTGAATAGACAAATAGTATCTATTATCTTCATAGTAGAGAAGACGGATACCCTCCGACTTCGTTGCTATGAAAGATGCAGTTATTACTTATTGATATCTGCAATATATTTTGTTATAGTAATTAATAATTAATAATTATTATAATAATTTCCAATTTAATTTTCTCTTTCATAAAGTATTATTTGATTGAATTGATTAAGTTTTATAATTATGAACTTTAGCAGAACTTGAAATATAATAGATCAGATTTTTTTCCGTAAAAAGATGAATGAAATTTTATGTGCAAGAAGATGCTTCGCGATATGCAGATTTTTGAATCAAAGCAACAAGTTTGAACACTATTTTATCATTTTCGAAAATGTGCTTTGATGAAGAAGTTGCCCGAGATTATTTCTATTAATATTTAATTTGGTGTCAATTGCTTGACTTTGATTGTTTGCATCAATTGTTAGAGTGTTCATAATGCCTTTTTTAACAAATTCAAGTCCTGTTCATTATCTTCATTCTCTTGCACTTTTAATAATTTCTGGAAGAGTAGAGTCGTTATTATAGTTTGAAATAAAATAATGCAATAGTCCGTTAGATACAAATTATATAAACTAATTATTGTTTTAGTTCAGGATTTTCAGGTTTAACCCCTTCCGTGTTCATTGTCAGGATCTCACTCACGTGCCCAGGTGCTACTTGGGTGGGTGAAAGACATTGGGCACGATGACCATAGTTTGTAATTTTATAAAAAATTTCTCAGCAACTGACAGTGTGTTAGCGTATCGTGCACGACGTATTTTCCGCATGTGTGTGTTTGGTTAGGATGTGGAATTGCGTCGTTTTTATTGTTGCATTCATTATATAAGTTGAAATATTTATGAATTTATTATCATAATGGGTGATAAATACAATATAATCACATTATTATTATTATAATTATACTATCAGTTATAATAACGATTCCAAGTTAACTTGCACGTATAGAAATTATATGTATTTTTTCTCAGTTATTGATATTAGTAAATATAAACGTGTAAGCTGTTTTAATCACGATTTGCGCAATGGTCGCTAGCCATTGTCAGTTGATTTCAGAAAAATGGTACGTAAATTAGAGTATGAATGTTGTGTGATAAACTCGGGTGTCGGAGGTGTCCCGGGACGTCCTCTCTAGTTTAGGTCTGCGCCCGAGTGGTATGTATGAGAACCGTTGAGTGAATGTGTTGGTGTGCCTGTTTTTTTGTCATCTTTTAAATATAGGGGCCTTGAGTAGGATAGGTAGCTTGCTTTCTGGTATGCCTGTGTTTAATTATAAGTAGGTAGGGCCGGGCAGGTTGGCACAGTCTCTGGTCGCGTGTCCCTTTTTCGCGTGTCCAACCTGTTTCAGGAAATCTAATTTGAAAGATCGACAGTGAAATTGGCACAAATTGAGCATGTCATTTGTTTCTGGTTTTACTCTTCGATTTTTCGAATTTAGTATCGCGGTCGCGGTCGTGGATAGGTTGCGAGTAGGTCCCGAAACGAACGTTTATGTAGGTGTTGCTTGAGCACGCACATGCGAGCGGACAACGATCACTATGATCGATGGTCGTCCATGTGCATTGGGGTCAGTTTCCGCGATTATCTTTTTATTTTTCATCTTTATAAGTTTTTTTTTTTTTGTTTGCGATTAGAAAGACTCGAGCCTAGATTTAAGTTTCAGCGGGCATCGTGCCCGAAGAAAAGAAGAGGCCCGGCAAACTGCCACGAAGAGGGTCACAACAAATGGCCTCTCATCCTCTGGATTTAAATGATTCCAAAGCATGGGAAGTCATTCTCGTTACTACTTTGTCACTATGCTCTTTTAGTATTTGTAGTTGTATTTTTCTTTTTCTTTTTCATCGTCGTTCATCATCGTTTTGGGCAAATCGCGGTTTTTTTTCCTAGTGTTGCGAAAGATTGATTACGGGTTGAATTAGATTTGCGAAGAAACGATAATCGTGTTTGCTTTAGGGTTGTGAATTATGATACCGCGATTGTTTTTTGCAATTTTGATTGTTAATTTTCATAGTTTTGTCTCAGTGCTGTGTCAATTTATCTTGTTTTCTGTTGTTTCAAATTATTATTATAGAATCATTGTTTTTCATTAATTTTAGAATGCTAGAATATCCAAGGTAGTTCCTTTTTCGTAACTTTTGTATTGTTAATAATAATTTTCATTGAATTTAGCTTTAGAGTTAGTGTAGTGTTGCGACATTATTTCATCGCGATTTCTAATTACTTTTACTCTTAGTGTTGCGATAATGAATAATCGCGTTTCTTGAAATAGCGTTGCGTTTGCAAATTGCCCAAATTCTTCCACTGTATTCGTGGAAGGCTTTTCTTGCTCCTGGATCACTTTATGCAGCTACAAGAGCTGTAGAAAGATGGTCATTCATCAACAATCTCCAGTATGGTTGCGCTGGACGTACATAATTATTAGTGTTGCGTATTTCTAAATACGAGTGCATAGATTAATAGTGTTGCGTACTTATTTTCGGGAGTTTTAAGTATAACGAAGCACTTTTCGCGTTTGATTTTGAAAATTTCACAAAATTAGTATTAATAAATTTTTTTTTGTCAGTAGCTCTTCTGGTTACTAGGTTTTCTTTTTCAGCACCCCTTACTATTTCGTTTGTTACTGAAAATGCTGCTAAAATGTGTATAAATTTTTTATTAGCTAATATATTTATATTTATATTTAGTAAATAAAAGTTTGAAGATAAATCATGTGAATCGAATCTTCTTGCATCTTTGTAAATTTTTAATTGTTTGTTTATTCAATCCAATTTGAATCCAATTCAAAAAAACTCTTGCTTTTAGTTTTCATAATTTCGAATCAGAGAATGATTTAATTTAGTCAATAAAGTATAATTATGAAGTAATATCTCGATAACAACTTGATTTCTTTTTTGTGCATAATATGTCTTTATTTCAGGTCCTTTCAGTTTGTCTTTTTTTAAAAATTATAGTAATAATCCAACATATAAGTTTGTTTCAGATTTATTTATTTAGAGAAATTATTTATTTACTTAATTACAGAAAATATACACAGATATGTACATTAAAAGTTTAAAAAGATGGAATATGAATTAAAGTAAGTGAAAAGAGGAAAAAATTATTACAACAAAATAATATTTCATCTAACTGCAAGTAATAGTTATATTTTACAGATTTTACTAATCTTTTTCAGTTTCTTAGATTTGTTTCAGGTATAGATTATGGAGCCAACAAAGGAAGAGTTCATATAATACAACAGATTGAAAAGTCATTATTAATTATATTTATGTATTTATGTAAATAGAATTAATAAAAATTACTAAATTTATGAAAATGTTAGGCTAAATTAGATTCTGTAGATAGATAGTTTTAAGTTAGATATTAAACTGTAGATAGATAGTTTTAAGTTAGATATTGTGCGTTGTGTTGTGATAGTTTTAAGTTGCTTATTAGATTTAAAGTTAAGCATTATGGTAATTCTAAGTTGATATTTGGATATGTAAGATGCATCTAAGTGCATACATGATCAAGAGTAGTTAATATAATCAATTTAAGTGGGATAAATGAAATTAATAAATAGTACAAAATAATGTTCGCTTCAAATGTTAATTGAAAGTATATATGAAGAATCAGAATTATCTTTTTTAAACTACGATTTACGAATTAAATTATTTATAAAATAATTATACAATGTTATTAAGAATAGATTTCAATATCGAGATCGAGTGTAATTGATATTAAAGAAAATTAATAATCAATAACGAGTTCGCTTTTTGGCAAGTATCAGTAATTTATCGATAGGTGGCACCACTGTGCCCGAAATAGAACGTTTTATATCAATTAATAAATCAATTAAGAAATTGAACAAAGAAATTTTCCGAATTTTTAATTTAATTGTTGAATATTTTTGAAATTTGATCTATCTAAATGTCTAGACTGATAAATTGGTTATATTACTTATCATAGCTTTTTCATAAAAATAATTTTGCATAGTATCAAGAACAAAAACAATTTATTGAATGTATTAAAAAACTACATTTCATTATTGCTGGGATTCTCAATCCTCATCGTCGTTTCAAACGTATGAAACAACAATATTTATTATTTAAACATAAAATTTGATATGATCATGATACGAGGGAATTACATTCAACTGTATTTAAACACGGTTAATGTGAAATTATGTGAAAATAAAAATACATAGTGGGTCAATTGGCTATGCAAGAGAGAAATGATTTCACATATGACGGTGCACGTATATATCTTTTTAAGTAAAGATTATGTGAAAATACGCTCATTTCACTGAAATATGATTGTACTCTAAATGGAAAATCGGTCTTAAATATGAGGAAGGCTTCTACTAATGGCTTGCAATCCTATAGATAAAAAATTCATGCAAAGCATGGAAGGTCATTCTTGTTACTATGTATTTTATCAATATGTCTGTTTTTAGTAGTATTGGTATTATATTTATAGTGCTATATCAGGAGTCATGCATTCGTGGCCTTTTGTTAGTGATTCAAGATATTTATTAAAGACTGTATCAGAGTTGCGAAGCAGTTAGGATTTTATGTTATGCATTGGTATTTCGGTTTGCATTATTGTTTAATATCACAAATGCTTCTTTCGTTGCCTGTAGCAAAAGCTATTCATCGAGTCAGTTTTTCAACATTAAATATCTTACCAATATTTATTCCACGATCCTTTAGTTTTCAGAGTAGCTTTATTGCATTTTCATGTACTTTGTACAAGACTTGAAAAATCATGATCAATAGATGGCAATGGAAAATGATTCACAGGAAATGTATAATTATTCGATGATACTTTTCACTATAATCATGTGCAAGTTTACTTCAATGATGCAAATTATAAAATACTCAATTATTTATTCTCAATATTTTTAATTATAAGTTTCTCAGCAGAATAATATTAGAATCTGTCTTCGTTGTATCGACCTACTATCGCAGTTCTTCATCAATGTTTCGAAAAAATTAATTAATTCGTATCAGAATCGCAGAAACATATATATCTGTTATGTGTCTTTTGAAAAAATACATCTCACATTATTTTGCGAACAAATTAATTATTTAATTAATTACTTTGGAAAATCTTTATATAATTTTCCATTGCAGATCATAAAATATCGCGATTGTTCTTAACGTTCTTATTCAAGTTGATGGTACACCTAACAGTAGATCACAAAACAAAGTGAAGACATCGTTGGAAAATGTGTTGCAGTGCGTAAGGCGCATTTCCAGCGAGAGTTGAGTTCCATTAACATTGCCACAGCTTCTATTGTGCACGTTTAAATGGCCACGAAAAATTACGTAAAATCGGCGGAGGTACGTGACGTAATCTAAAGCGAAACGAATGCTACGAGATTTACCCTTTACAATGAATCACCTTTTGTTATGACCGCCCGAAACATTTTTCTCCTTTCATTCGCTCGTTAGGCCATAGGCACTTCCGCTGGACAGTGAGTATTCTTGAATTTCCACCTCGTGCTCGTAAGTAAGATCCCTCTGATTCAGATCTATGAGCCTGGAACCTCGTTAGTCGAACGACCAAGGAAGGTCAAAGAAAAAAGAGCACGGATTTCTCTGGATAGCAATTATGCATACGTTGAAGGAGATATACATGTATTATATAATAACTATTTGTTTGCAATATTATAAATTACAGAATTGCTAGTATCGTTTACGATATAATTAGTAGATTACGAAGATTTATATAATATTTATAAGAAATTTAACCCGTTTATAGCTTGCTGGTAGATCTGTTTATTTAGTAATCTATTTACCGTTTGTTATATGGATGTAGAATTATATTTTATATTTTATATTTTATATTTTATCTTTTATTATAATCGTTCTTATTATTTTCACCTATGTACATATTTGTGTGTAATATATGTATTCTTATCAAGGATCATTGTAGACATTGAAGCAATTTCTGACAAGTATACTACGCACTGACAGACACATAAACAGAAAATGTGACAAAATTTTTAAAAAGTCATCACATTAGAAGTCAAAGGAAATAGATATTTCAATTTTCTTTTACCTATTTCACAGTATTATCTTATAAAGAATTAAACTGGTCTGGAAGTGTACAGATTTTATGATACATAGTATGTAAAAATATGTGCATAAAGCACTTTTTGTTGAAGAAGAAAAGAAATATGATAGAAATGTACTATGATATATTACCACACAGTTAGAATGTATTATATGTACACATATATTATCAGATAGATTTTATTAGCTTTCTTCATTTTACTACTCGCACCAATAACAGTAATCAATTTTACCAATACTCCAGTGACCTGTGCGTTCTCTTAGAGATTCATCACGCATTCTCCTGGGTCATTGCAATTCAAAGAATTGCATCTGCTTCCCGCATCGTGGAATCTCCGTATGGTAATATTCGTAACGGAACACGTGGCTGTTAAAAAGCAACTCATGAAGCGTGCCGGAGTGAAGGAACAACCAAAAATGGCGTGCAATGGAAAAGGAAAGAGCCAAACGTTTTTATCAGCTCCAGATCGGTGTCCATGAACCCTCGAGTACTGCTTCTCGTGAAAAAAAAGAACCTGTTGTTCGTGCCTGGATTCCCGGTCTTTTATTCTTCTTTCTTTTTTGCTTCTCTTTTTTTCTTTCTGGCCTTTTCGGACTGCTCTTGTATCTCATGTGCATCGTTTCCCTTTACAGCCTCTGTTTACTTTTCAAACTTCCTCGTCTTACGGTACTCCATTGGTCGTACGCCTTATCATCGAAATCAGACGGTAAGCACCGTCAGGTTATGGCGATTTCCAAACATGCATGGGAGGTTGTAATGCAGTCTTAACAGTAGGGTACTTTTGGGCACAAATAATTGTTTCTTTTGAAATTTTCATGAAATAAAAAAAGAAACATTGGATGTTTTAAACGTGAAATTAATTTTGGTTTTTTTTTTTTTTAGACCTTGATTGCTTGTCAATTGTTATGCATCGTTAGATTAGTTATAGAAATATTTGTTGTTGCTGATTGGAGATTTCTATGTAAAATTCCAAAATAATAATGGGATATTTGAATTTAGAAATTTAGATCTATGATTGATTCGATGCGTTATAAAATTTTTCTAAAGTTATGTTTTCATGTCGAGTTTAAAAAATTTTGAAGCAACAAACAGAATATTTGAATTTAGAATGGATTTACAATCTAATATATTGTAGAAGCACTGACTCAATTTCTGCACCTATTAGTTTAATACGAATGAATGCAAATGAATTCCAAAAAATGAATTATTTGCAAATGATAATTTCAAATAATAGTGCAAAATGCAAAATATGTTAATTTCTTTATACAGAGAATAAGAATTGGTTGATGTATAATAAAATATAAGGTTATTTATAAATGATCTCATTTTATCTCTGTATATTAACATTAGTCATGAAAATTTCAAAAGAAGCAATTTAATCCTAAATTGTAATTAATCACCAAGAAAAATTATTCATAAAAAAAGTAATTCAAGTCTAAATTAAGAAAAAATAATTTAACAGTAAATTGCTATAGTTTCTAATGGTTTAGTCAAGAGTAAAATGCAATATATATCAACAGTACTATGAAAATTTAGACAATAGATAAACGATGATCGTGTGTACTATTTGTACAACCTCGAAAAGAGAATCTCCAAAAGAGACCTAGACCTATTAAAAGCGTATACTTGGCTCGCATTAATTGTTTCTTCTTTTGGGGGAAATCATTTGTCAACGGAGAAAATGTATGTTATGGAAGAAATGACAGAAAGAGGATGACTATGCACAGTAAAAGGAAATCTTTTTTAGATCTGGGAAATTATCAGTAGAAAAATGTTCGTTCATCGTCAACCACGAAAATATCAATCTCTTGAAGGAATCGTACTATCCAATTGTTGTATATATACATAATGAACGAATACTTCGCTGTATATCAAAATTCTGGAAGGTTTTATCAGATCGAAGGATTCGATCGTGTAACCAATCAACAATTTAGATACTGCAACTTTCATATATTAAAGCGAGAGCAACGAGCAAGCTCAGGACACTGTGAAATCCAACGGAACAGTATTTAGCGGCGACGTTACACCGTGTTTCGTTATTTTTCAAGAAGCCAGAGTCGTCGATCCTCCGTCTCTCTTATTCGCCTCTCCCTCGCTCTTTCGTCGTTCACGTTCCTCTCGTGGAAGCACGTTTTACGTTGGTTAACGACCCTTTCGCGGCAGCGAATAAATTCCAGCTGCCCACGTAGGCTACTATATTTATCGAGTACCTGAGATCAGCGGCGAAGCGGGAAAGAGCGTAGAAAAGCAATCGAAGATCAAGTTTAAGAAACGACAGATTGATCTGTCGATTAGAGGAGAGACTTCCTCTTGAGAGGAGTCGCGTAGTTCGGCTCCTCTTGGGCCAACGCCTTTGTCGAAAATTTACGTTCGTCTGATTTCGTATCTTTGATCTACGTGCTTCCTGCAGTGGCTACCCGTCGGTCATAAACAATTTAACGACTCTTCATCGCGTCGTCTGGCGTCTGTAATTAGTCGACGTTTGTTAAATTATCCCGGCGGGATCGAGACGACATAAACAATGTCGAGCTACCGAGATTAAGAAATTTTCTGACAGGCATGGACAGAGGGTTTTTGGAAATTGACTTTCTGATTCACGTCGAAATTGTCAGCCTTATGAACTGCAGGAATTTATGAAGGATATATTAGGTGACGTTAAGGACTGCGAGTAACGAAACGCTGACGCTGTGAAAAAAATAACTGAACATAAAGTGGGAATGGAGGAAGCCGAACTCAACGGTTAACTGTATCTCGATCATAAAAATTGGCGGCGCGATCCAGACGATTTGGGCTTAAGGTGAATTTCCTTATTGGTCCGGAGGCCTTGTGACCTACAGTAGGGACATTTAGGACATTTTGAGAAAAGACGGTGAAACGGAATGCTGTTCTTGAATGAAGTTGAATGTATAGTTTAATTGGACGATGTTATAAGAAGATAGATATCTAATTTTAAGATATATATACAAGATTTTGATTTTAAGGTGATGAATATTGATCTCGATTTTGTTTTGATTTTATACGATCAATTATGAAAGTCTAGATACATTTAGAATTTCAAATATTTGAAGAGAATCGAGGAACATTTTATACTAATTTGTTTATTAGTTAAAGCGAGGAAATGATGGTATTTCTTAAAAGTATTTAATAAAAATGTAGGTTTTTTATAATTTTATTATATGTAAGTATAGGGTATATAAATTTTTCTAAGCTCATATTTTTAATTTATTTACACCGAACAAATGAAAGAAACTCTGCCAATGTTTTAAAAGTGATTTTAACTAACAAATTAATTAAGATAAATTGTTCCTCCTCTGTGTTGAATATTTGAAATTTGACAAATGTAAACCTCTGTAATTAATTGTACATTACAAAATTAATTACCAAATTATAATATCATTCTTTTATCAATTTTCGATTTCAAGTATCGCAGTAATTTCTACACCTGCAGAGATTAAATTGCACAATGAAAATTCGAGATTTTCACATCATTATTGAAATAGAAACTTCCATGTTCTATTGAAACAAGTATCTACATTTTAACATTGCACAAGTGAAATCTTCAATTTTACTAATTACGTTGTATCATATTAATTGACAAAATCTAACTGTCTAATCAAACATTGCTCATAATTAGTTCATACGTTCACGTAAATATATGTTCATATAGATGCATAAAAGAAAAGAATGCATCATTATAAAGAAAAATTATTACTTACTACTTGTTACAATTAGGCATTATTGAATTTCAAACAATCTTTTTTATTTTATTACTCTACTTTTCCGTTAGCTCTTGTATAAATTCTTACAAAGTATCATTTTTCGAGTAAGAACTTCCATTCTATTATAAATATATAAAATTATATACGTAGTTTATCCATGCGTTATATCCATAATATCACAGAGATGGTCTACAAGTGACTAATTTATCTATAACTTTGACAAGTTTAGCTAACACTCGGTGAATTAATAATTAATAATTGCTGCAGGTAATCGATCAACTCTCGACGCGATTAGGCTTAGTCCCCGACAAAGAAAAAGAAATACTGCTATCGGCGAGTATCAAGTGTCCACGGTTAGATTCCTGGCAAGGTGTAAGGTGTCGTTTCGCTCTATCGAAAAATATTCAAACGTCCATTTCAGTGCTCAAGCAGGCCTATCTTTTCACGACTGAAATCCCGTAGTAATGTTACGCGAGGGAAGAGATCAATATGACTTGTCGGTTAATTTGCATTTCTTTATTGCCTTGCTTTATTACCCCTTTGTACCGTTAACAACACGTTTTTCCACGAGAATCGTCGCGAACCATTGCTTCTCTGCAGTTGCTCACGCCCCTTGACAATTACGAAGAGGATGATAAGGAATTTTACTTCAATTTTTATCGAAACATATTATTTTAACTTTTAATTAATGATTTTAATTAATTATCAAACGTATTGTTAAAATTTTCATTATTACAGTGCAACGTTTGCATTTATATTTGCATATGTATTTCTTAGTTATTTTTCTGCGTTGTTCACGATATTTATCTTGTTGAAAGAAAAGTCTGAAATGTTCGTAATTCTGGCCATATTTTCTAGTATACTCTCGTCGAGACAAATTCGTTCCTGCTTCTGTATGTGATACGTTTCATAAATCACTCTCACATCGTGTACACGAATGTAACGTTAAATCGTCGCTGATTAATGTAATTTTTTCCTAAACTCGTTGTAGCAACGTCGTACACTAACAGACTGCCGCGTGTTTTGCATTTTCCGCCGGTCGATTAGCATAAATTCGTGGGAATTAGCATGATCTCGTGCAATTAACATAATAAGTGTAACGCCCGAGGCGTCGAGCCGAATTCCGTTTGGAATTTCTCGAAAGGAACGAGACGTGTACGTTCGTTGATAGCAGTATCAGCTCGTGCACGACGCAAGGTGGAATTTACACGCTTGTACTTTTTTTTTTTTTTATTGCCTGGCCAGCAGTTGAGATACGTCAGCTGTTTACCGTTAGTATTTTTTTTTTTTTTCGATGGGACCGAACCTTCCGCACAGATTTATCGAACGAAGCTGTAGAAACGATCTTGTATACAAGAGGTGATTACTATTACGGACTAGCGACTATCTACTGTGCAGGCTGTTGTCTCGGCGAGAGGAAATAATGACGCGCGAAAGAATATGTAGATATCGGAGATAGTACTTACACGTGTCTAAGATAGTAACTTCGTGTGTGAACAAGATTAGTATTGGACAGGCAATGGTATATGGACAAATGATTTTACCATTCGTCAATTGGAAGCGTATTGGAAATTGAATGGTTAGAATGAGTTGTATATTCGGTATGTTAATTATAAGGGTGACTTGGTGTTACTGAACATGGCGGTGAGGAAGAATTATGTTGGAGGTTTCACGCGATGAAAATTAAATTGGTTTGACGTTAGATTTTGATTTATGTGTACGCTTGATGTGTTAATTTGTCAGAAAGGGAAAGCATACAATAGTTTCGTGTGTTGGAAATTGATTCTTAACTGGTATTGTAGGACCACTGAGGAGAGAATACGAGGGAGAGAGAGAGAGAGAGAGTAAATACTTAATTTTGGAATTTTATACTTAATTATGAAATAAAGGGAAAAAATCAGACATTCCAGATTTTGTTAATTTAAAACAAGTCGAGAATCAAATTAGTTAGAAAGTTAGACATATTTGATGTATCAATTATTACACACTCTAGTCTCATCCTAAATTTTGGTAATTTAAAATCTAAACTATCGCCTGAAGTAAAATACAAAATCAGCTCGATATATTCCAAATGTTATCAATCTAAAGTCCAAAATAGAAGTAACCTAAATCTAAAATCCAAAGTGTAAAGCAAATATCTTAAATTTTAACAATCCAAAATAAGTTACTTCTCCTAGGGTCAAATTAATTGGAATATCAGATGTTGGTTTATATGTACATTCAATGTTAATTATTACAAGGAAGAGATGACAGGGTGTTATCGATGAGAGTTAAGAGAAAAAGTATTCCCCGGTGTGAATATCATATTAATCAAGCGTCCAATTACGTACCAGAGATTAATTACGATGCCGTGACATATACTTCCTTGTCCGAGATGTTGATATTCGGTCAACGGGGTTCCTTCAGACGTCACTACTTGGATATTTAAATATGCAGATTCGTGCTGAAACTGCTTAAATCATTGCACTGCATGCTCTCTCTGCCAACGAGTTACCGTAATCGTACTCGACCATGAAATTACGTGTACGCATATTAATTCACGGCTAACGACATCATATTACTTTCATCCGGTCCTCCCGTGCCCGTTTCCGTCGTAAATCAAACTTCAGACTAATTTATTCGTTTTTAAATTGTCGACTTTCCAGTTTGATTGACTTTTATTGGAAGATTTTTAGATAAATGTTTAAAATTACGCCTCATGAAGTGTGAAAGGCATTAAGTATCATGGACACGTCCATTATACAATTATGAATATGAAATTAATTATGGAATGTGGTTTTCTATTTTCAATCAAGCTTTTGAAATCTGTCACAAGTCTATTAGTCTGGATGAAATGGTATTTGAAATAAAAAATGAAAGTATTCGTAGAGATTATTTCTCGTACAATGTTACACTGGTTAATTTTAAACAACTATTTTTTTTTTTTTTATGTCGATCGAACTGTACATTCGAAACAATTCGATTTTAGTTACTTAAGAATCGTGTGACAACTCTTTTGGACAATTTTTCCCGCTGTTACACTAAAAATAGAAACAGATAAAATTTATTATTACTTTCCAGATATTTGATTTTAGTAAAGAAATTATGAATTTAGTTTCAGTGATTTTTTTCAAGAGAAACACGAATTCTTGTTTCGTTGTTGCTCTGCTTAATTTCATAGCAATTGTTTCATTTCTGTAACGTAACGCAGATAACACACTTTTGAAATAAAATTATGCAGGTTAAATAAAAATTAACCAGTCCGTTTTTTGAATACATACTCGACGTTCCACAAAGCAAACATGATTAGTCACTGATCATAAGATTGGGCAAGTACGGTTTTATTCAGGAAATCACAATATGGAACGTTGTGACAAAAGGATACTTCAACAGCGCCGCTTCTGCAGGTGTTTTCAGTCATAATTGATGCGTGACACACAGCAATTATCGTATAATAACTACATCAAGATTCGGAATGTCAAAACACGTTGAGAAAACAAAAACAAATTTACAGAAAGGAAAAAGTGTTTAGACCGAGTAGGAGTACGATACGTACACACGTATCTCGTTTATATTTTATATATACATTAAATGAAATAGTATTTCCAAATAGTATATATGCAAATATTTCAATGTTTACCATTTTACATCAAATTATTTCAAATTTTTCCCAGCCCTGATCATTTGTAGTGTCTGAAACGATCGATCCTTTTGAACGATGATTGGACGCGACCTGAAAGATGATCCCATGGCCCGTTATATTAATCAGATGTATCGGCAATAGCCAATAGTCTTTGTTGTTGGTATTTCCGAGTAGAAAATTTCTTCACGCTTATCTTTTCTAACGACACAGAGGAGCATAAAGAAGAGAATATGCAAAGAATTTGTCCGTGAAATTTGAAATTTATGTGTGAGAAATACACGACGAATAAGAATGTATAAGAATCTCAATCTCATTCGTGAAGCGCCAAGTTTCAGAGCACTCTGTGTATCGTTGATTGATAATTTCGGTCACGGAATCCAGTTCTCTTCTGGGTCAAGGATAATCTTCCACACAATTTCACACCAGCGCTCGAGATAGTAAGTTGTTTCATAAGAAGTTTCTTTCAATTTGAAACGAGAAATTTTAACCTATTCTCAGATCATAGAATTGAAACGAAGAATTTAAATCACTTATTTTTGCACTTGGCAGTAAGTTTTTTTTTAGTTTTTTTTTCTGTTTCAATTCTTTTCTTTGATACTATTAAATCGCCGCCATTTAAATTACTCGCTCTTGCAGCAATTCTAATTTACATTTTGTGTTTTATATTTTTTCAATTTTCTTAATTTTAATTCGTCTCTTGATACCTTGGAATCGTACATAATGAAGAAAAGTTTATGTTAAGCTCACGTTTACACTTTTACATTTTATTATCTTTCATTTTAATTTTATGTAGACTTTCAAATGACTTCCCAATACTAAAATTACCACAGTGCACAAAATGACCAATTCGTAATTTTTCATAGAGTATGAAAATGAAAGCTTATTATATTATAAATCCTTTGCTATTTCCTGCACTTTCATCTCTCTCACACAAATTTTATTACCTCAGTCATCCAGCACTAAAAAAATCATAAGTTCGAATCAAACAATTAAATCAATTCTAAAGTTCTAAATCGAGTTTGAGACGTTTCAATTATTTGTAATCTCTATTTTACACACTGAAAACCAATAATATTTGTCACGTTAAGTACAAAATTTAAATAAAAATCGAGCAATCCGACCAATGCTGCTTACACCTAATTTCAACTTATTATTACCTGCACGATGTTATTTGTAATAAATCCGAACAGTCAAGGATGCGCGTAATCGATTTCCTATACAATCCGGCGATGACGTTTGCAAGGTGCAAGCACTTACGTCCGCTGGAATTTTATCGATGTTTAATGACACACGCGTCAGCCAGTGATTCAATCCGACCTCTGTCCTCGATGAAACGGAACAAACATTGTTAACATTGACAAAAAGAAATGCAAGCTGACAGGTAGGGGCAACGTAAAAACGTAGAAAATTTTCAAATCGTCAGGCATATTTAACGGTGCTGTTTCATTACAGGAGACGTCGAGGATGATTTGATCGAGCTTTTTCTACCATACGTGGTCCCTTCTGAAGCAGGAACGAGTTGACGGTGAATCGAAGAAATTCAAGGATTTCTCGAATCGCCAAGATTCTTGTAATCTACAGTGTTATTTGACCTGTTGCTTGTGTACGATACTCGTCGTGAAGAAATAACATTTTTTTTTTTTTTGTGTTATAACGAGGATACTCGTTGTTCGAAAGAGAAGTAATTACTATTTTCTGTTAAAATTAGAGTTACTATATTTTATACTATTGTACGCTATATTATTATATACACTTATATTTTATTGCTTATATTATTGCATACTATGTTTATTATTATTATGCTACTTATGCTACTATACTGTTACATTACTTTATATTATCATATTATTTAATTGTCATATAACGTTACTTTATATAAATAATTCGTACTGGAAAAGCAACGAGTAATAGTATAAAATTGTATAAGTAGTACAATAATAATGTATAGTATAGCAGCAGGTATATATGATACAATAGCATAGCAATATATCAAAAGCATAATAGTATAATAGTATTATAGTTACCTATAACATAAATAATACACTTACAATAATATATAATATATTTATTTTGAAATAGAACATATATTCAGTTGCTTAAAATAATTATTCCTTCTGCAAATTTTCGTTGTTAAAATAAAAACAAAAACAGATATTTCTAATTTATCATAATATAATTTTGACTTTTAAATAACTTTTTATATTACATAATTTTTTTTTTTCACTGAGTGACATGAAGCAATAGAATTATTTATCTGTTGAAAGAAAGATCAGTTCCTATTTCGTCGTTGTTTCACTTTTGTAACGGATAAACACTTTTAGCAGTTAATTGATTAAACAGCTTGTTGACCGGTTTGTCAAAATCTTCCATGTATCTCGCAACAACAGAAAAAGAAGTCACGCGAGAATAAAAAGTAGTAGGGAAACGAAGATAAAAGGAATAAGGTCGCTGATAACGTTTCGTCATATCAACTCGCGGAAATGCAACGATACGTTTTGCAATTTATCGTCAGAAAATTATTTGTACGTTTGTTCCAGACTGGGTAGGATGCGTTCTGATAAAAGTGTCTTATCATTGTTTATCAGCGGATCAAGAATTTTCTTTGATTTCTTTTTATTCCCAGAATAAGCTTCTTCGAAGAAAAATTTGTTTAATTGACTAAAACGACTTGAGAGATGTATATCGAGTTTACCAAACGAGAAAGTAAAATACATTATCTTTTTCTTTCTTTTGTTTCGAAAAATTCCATGAAATTGTTTGCTATCGTTTACACTCACGGGAGATTTAATATTCTAATTTTGTTTAAAATTACAGGAGATTTCCTATTCAAATTTCGTTTAAAAGTTATGAAATACGATAAACAAGATTAATATAATTAATTTCAAGGATAGATCGGTTTAGAGGAATCAATTTTCCGATCTCTCAGAATCTGTCATTCTGCACGTTTAACGATTGATATTTTATTAAAATAAAATTTCTGTACCACTAGAAAGATTTTTTCTTTATGCAAAAATTTGTGCAACTCGAAGACTTTTCAGTACGAAAAGGAGGACGACGATCGAGCCGATCAAGTTGCCGGTTGATCAGGGAGGAATCGCGATCGCGCCTTCGATTCTACCGCGTAAAAATGTCGGGAATGTTGAATGAATCTTTCAAGAAGGATGCCCCGGTGTGTGCGGAATAAATGAATAAAAGAACTCCACGAACCGGCTGGTGACACTTTTACCTGTGGCACTTGTGGTACGCGTGTCCTTGTGTACGTTCATTTTTCTGCTCGTTTCTTCGGGGCCCGTTAGCAGACGCGGAGGATCTTCGTTTCGATTTCCCTCGGCGATAGCTCGCGCGTGTAGAAGGATATGAATTATTGGCACGATCGTTCGCGTGATTAACAGAATGGTCGACAGATGATGGCAATGAACGCGACGCGTTACTCATAAAGATGTAACATATCGATAGTTAACAGACGATCTTACGATCCGTGGAAAAATAGAAATTAAGAGACGAATAAAATATCTTCAATAGTAAATGATAAATATATCATTTCATCTTGATTTGTTGGAACTTTGGAAATAAAATATTTCACTTGTTACGATGCGCTTTTAAAAATAGCGTTTTATTTGAAAACCGTTCAAAACACTTCTGTTTTATTTATTTTACTCATCTCAGATATTATTATACAAGAATATTTTCTAATGTGTCATTATTTGTTGTTAATGTGTTATTAACGCGTTTGATTTTGTATAAAAACGTACGTGTGTTTTTGAACAAATTAAAAGAGAAGTATATTATGCAATCGATGCAGTGTGATACAAATGTCTATTGAGTGTCATGATACAAATCTGTTTGTATCAATATTTAGATTAAAAAATTTTCTAAAACGTGATAGAATATGTTAATAAATTTTAGTGCTTGGAGCAAAGAAAAAGATACATATTCGCAAGATGAAAATATTCTGCTTTATACGTCAGATTATTAAAATAAGAATATTTCATTTGCTTCAGTATTTTAAGTTTCATTTAAAAAATACCATTATACTTTATTTAAATCGTGTGGCATTTAATATTAAAAATATTTTTCCTTCAAATGTTGCCCTAAGTTCTAAAGTTTCATCATTTGATGAAATATCATTCACTTACAAAATTTTACAATCTGCACAATTTTTCGCGAATTGTTTAAGAAATTGTTTCCAAAGCAATTCTACGTGTCGTATCATGAAATACGTATTGCAGAAATGTATAAAACTTTGCTTTATCGTTTTTTTTTTAACAAACGTTAATACGGAGGAACCGTTAGCTCGCGAGGTAGATTCTTTCTCAGATGGACATCCGTCCGGCGTACAATGAAGCGAAAAATTGGCAAAACAATTTGCATAAGCCCTTGCCTTCTTCGGTGCACGAAATGCGAATCGTTGCATTCATGCGGAACGAGGTTCAAGTTCCTCTTAAACGACCTAAATTCTTTTCTACGTAGACCGATTTTGTAGCAGGAGTAGGAAGAAAATTGTTCGGAATAATCTTGACATGTTTCAAGATCATTGAAATCGATGATGTCATCCTTATTCTACACAATTATCAATCATTTTTCAAGATAGTGGACTTTTGTTCCTCCATAAATTTCTTTTTAAGAAGAATTTTTACGTACACTATCGTGCATAAATGATAAGCTTAATGCAGGCTCGTTTAAAAGCTTGATATATTTTTTTGATGCATCATGACAATTGACGAACATTTCTCTCTAGTGTTAGTTTTCTGCACTCTCAAGTTTTATATTTATTTTTTAAAGAATATCCGATGCTTCATAAGATCTGTATAAATCTTTTCAATGTGGCTAGAGTTATTAGATTTAGTTTTCCTATTTATTTATTTATTTTTTATTTACTCTTTCTATCAATATTTATTAACTGCAACTATTAATTGTATTCAGATTAAATTAAAGAAATTCATTTAAATTTCACATTGAAATCGTTTAAAAGTATCTAAATACTTATACATGGTATATGTGTATTATGCGTTATGTAAAATATTTTGAGATTGTAGTGACATTGTGATGAGAGATGACTAATACGATTGTAGATCGGTAAAATTTCAAACTAACGTGAAAACATAACAAATCAGTATACAGCGTGAATAATCATTTTAAGCATTTGATTCATTGGTATAAAATAAAATATTCTTATCTTTATATTTTAATCTGAAATATCGAATAAAATTTAACTTTAATTTGAAATATTCCTCAGTTATAAAAATCGAAGAAAAATCGAAAGTCAATTTATTATAATTATTTATTTCTTTTAATTTATTACATTTTTAAATTATATTTCATATTCACAACACATTGACACGTTTTTATTATTTTTTTAATTTATGTGCAATTTCTATTTCCCCTCTGTCTTTATCTATTTCTACGTATCCTTGAAATTTCACCAATATAATTATAATAATCAAATCTCATTGTAATGTCAATGAATTGTTGAAATATTGTTAACATCTCGCATTTAACATATTTGTGAAGAGTTCGAATACTTTCATGAGCAATCTAGAAGGTGCGCTCCAATTAAAAATTATGAGTCATTTATTGCCAAGGGAATGCGCGTACGTATACTTACTTAATTAGAATTCAGATCGAAGGAGCGAACTACCCACGGAAACATTCCGGAAATCAATTAGCATTCGAAGGAATTGATTTCTTCCCACAAATCTCTCGACGATTAACTCTAATAATCCGCTTCTCGATCGCATTTTAAATCTCGTTTGCAAGATCTTTGAACCTATAATCTCGCCCATAAATTATTTATCATTAATATTTCTGCTATTAATTCGTTTGCTTCGTTTCTTCCACAGACGCGTAGTAACGTGACTTATCAGTTTGCTAGAATTCGCGGGATCTACGTGCAAATATAATACAGCCGTTTTTTTTTTTTTTCTAACGCGGAAGAAAACTGTTTAAAATAGATACGCAGAAGATCGCATAGATACGATCTGCGCAAAATAATACGAATAGTGATGCTAGATGAAGAAAGTATAAAAGATGATCCACATATTTTCACGAAAGAGAAAAGGATTAATAAAAATTTAGTGGAACAGAAATGTATTTTATTTGTACACTTTTGTGCACGATGTTTGAAATTTTCGGAGATTGCAAACTTATATCCTGTAACTGAAGGAAGAAAAATTTATTTAAGCAGTTATAGTCATTTTAGCATTTGTGCAATTTTATATTTTTAAGAAAATGAAATCTACGTAGAAAATTGTTTTAGCTTTACCTTTCACTTTATAACCAGTATGTTGTACGCTATTGGACATTTACATACTACAAGGAATTTATATATATTTTACATATATTTATACACTATATAATTTTTACTTAATTATACTCGTTATATTTATACATATTCATTGAATATTTGAAAGAGTCTCCGCATTTTTATATCCCTGAATTTTCCACGAACACATAAATATTCATAATTTTACTAATTGATGGATAAACTGTTTCTGTCTTCTTTCTCGTTGTTAGCAATTAATTTGTTCGAAAACGTTGATCGAAAGCTAAACGACCTCGACTTCAACGGCTGGCTGACCGCCTGTTTCCTCTTCCTCTAACCTGGTAATTGTTCACGTTTCCATCTCGTGGAATAGATTCGCGGTTGTGTAAAAAGTTTTTGTTCCCAACACTCGCGGCTTCCTTTCAGGCATTCAACCAGGATCTCGTGACCGATCCTTTTTTTTCCTTCTGTCTTTCATCTTTGACTCGACTTTTGCTTCTTTCGCGAGCGCTCGCATGTGTGTCCCATTACGTGGAGATAATTCGTCGGAACATTGACCCATGGAGCAAGCATAATTCGATTAGTAGACTAGAGATTTTTACGAAAATATTTTCTTGGATATAATCGGAAGAAAATGGGACTTGCAATTACAAGTTAGAGCCAAATGTTACAACTGAACTGTGTGACTACTTTTATGTATTGTAAAATTTCTATGAACATATATAAAATTTGTTTGTTATATATTATATTATATTATAATTATAAATATTCCACTTTAGGTGTTTTATATATCTTTGCATATTCGATTTTGCTACGAATGCATAAAAATCGGACAGTCTAAACATAATATTAAATATTGAATTGAACAACAAGTTCCCTCGCCTCTGTTTGAAAATTGTCTAAAGAAGATGGAAACACGAGCAATTGAATTTTTTTGGTAAGAAATATATATTTGAGAGTATGGTAGAATAAATAAATGATTACTTGATCGAATAAGTTTCTTTCAAGGGTAAAGTGTATGAACAAATTTACATGAAAAGTTTCTTGGTCTTAAAAACTGATGTCTCTCTTTCCCAACGATACTTTAAAATGCACGATATCTTTTTCCCGCGGAAATCGTAAAAATTTATAAATATCGACAATTGTCACGTATTATAACAAATAATTTTTATATAACTTTATTAATAAATATATATATATAAAAAAAATAATAAAATAAATTTATATATTAAAATAAAATTTTTAAAAATATTTAATTCTATTTAATGTAAATAAATAATTTTTTATAAACTAGAATTTTTCTAAAAACACTTTCCAGTACATTTACTATGTTACGACTTATTCGTATTAGAAATTGACGGGCAATTTGTACACCAATTATTATTTAATTCAATTAAAATAATTAAATTAATTTACTATTAAATCTTCTTTCAAATTAATATTAAAAATAATTATCCAAAAATAAAATTTTTTATAATTCATTTATCCTTAAATATACTATATTTTAATTTAAAATATTATTTTATTAAATATTTATTTATATAATTTTTATTCATAAATTATAATAACAGTACATAAATAAAATTTAAGTATTTCCTATCGTGGATCATCAAATTAAACAATAAATTTCCCTAAAAAGATTTCAAAGTCACATACTTGTAGTAAACATTTTACTAAAAACGCACTTCAAATAAATGTCGAAAGTTTCAGGGACTACTCGTCAGCTATCAGAGTGAACGTACTCTGATTCAATGGCCAAGGACTGTATACTCTTCGCCACCGTGTAGATGGCGTGAAACGGGCCCAAAAAGTACACCTGATCGGCCGATCGTGTCGCCGGGGCATTATAACGGCCGAACGCTCGCCCTACCATTTGCATATCGTGTCCAGTCATTAAGGTAGCAAATTAGAGAGTCGAGAAAATTATTAGTGATTTCTAGTTGATTCACGATGGTATTTTCTCTCTCTCTCTCTCTCTATTACAAGCCCTTAAATATTTGTCCTGATATTCTAAAATGTGAGCGAATGTCTTCGTCACAATCTGCTCCGACCAGAGACATTAAAATTTAGAGTGTTTTCGTGGAATTGAAATGGGAATGGATCGATGGAAGTGGGACTTACTAACTGTCACGGTGGTCGCCCAGTGATCATAAATTCTCTATTTCCTATAAACACAGCCATTTACAAAAGTCTGTATGTTTCCGTTAAGTTTCAAATATAATAGGAATAGAACTCTGTTTATTCACTCGTAAATATTTATTGGAACGAAAAATATCATGTTCAATGAATTCTCTAAGTGGTATCCGATTTTTGTGCATTTATGGTTTGAAGATGGAGAAAACACACGTATGAAATATTCAAACTGTAACAGTCCTTGTGCTATTTAACCACTTGCGCTGGCAAACTGACTGCGGACCATAACGAGTGACCAAATCGTGCAAAAATAATTCGTCGCTTTCTTTTCGAACTCGCCGGTATGATCACTGGATATTTTAGAAATTATTGAAAAGTAATAAATTTGTTATTTGTCTTGCCTGTGTTATGCTTAATAAATATATTTAAAGCTGAGAAAATATCGCAATTTTGGGACAAAAGATTCTCGACGTCTTTCAAAGACATTCAAGACTTCACGCTTTGAAACGAGGGAAACGAGTCGATTGTTTCGCGACTTTTTAGAATGTTATGGCAGCCTTTCAGAAATCAAAAGTCTAAAATATTTACAACATTCGTGAAAATGACTGTACATAATAAGTGTAATGAAACTGTACAGTCGTATTTGGAACGTACGTACGTGAAACGCGCGAGGGGTCAAGTTGCTAAACAGATTATGCCAACGGTCTCGACTAATAACCTCACCTATTCGAACGCACGTACGCTCTCTTCAAATTTACAGCGTCTCGTCTTTCGCGTTTCTTCGAACTTCTACTATCGATTTTATTCTTCTTTCTTCCACGCAAACGTGAAATTAAATTATTTCAACGTATCATCCTCGATGGTTATTAACTGTCGTATGATCCTCCTTGAAGGATCGTTGAAAAACGAGCGTGCAAGTCATTATCGGCCCATTGCTTCTTCCTCGCGGACGTTATTAACCCTGGCGAAGGGTATCTCGCATCGTTCTGGCTCCCCTTAATTCGAGGAAATTGATAAAACTCGCTCCGTGCCCTTCGCATTACGTCGCCGCCGTTTTCACCCTGCGATCCTCGGGCTAATAAATAATCGGCTCGCGTAATGAATTCGAACGAGCAACCACCACTTAAAGGTACCTTTAAAACGGGCCCTGCGGTTTTTTCGCCTTACCGAGAAAGGCTTTTGAACCTCGTCGTCGCGCCTCGTGATTTATTTGAAGAACAGTGTTTGAAGAACACTTGGATCAGGGAACGATCAGGGATTCAGGATCCAGAGAGGAATTTTTATTTATTCGCAGTTAAGAGAGATTTTAATTATTCGCAAGACGGTTTAATTTTATTTTAGTTTCAAACGTTGTGTCGGATTGCACGCGTTCAGAAAAATTTGTTAGACTGGGTGTGTTGGAATTTAGATCGTTCGATTTAGATGATTGGCAATAAAGTTCAATTAAATTAAAGTTTCCAAAATTTTTGAGTGTTTATAACGAGTGATTTTTAATTATTCACAAGGCTGTTTAATTTTATTTTAGTTTTAAACGTTGTTGTCGGATTGCACGCGTTTAGAAAAATTTGTTAGACTGGGTGTGTTGGAATTTAGATCGTTCGATTTAGATGATTAGCAATAAAGTTCAATTAAATTAAAGTTTCCAAAATTTTTGAGTGTTTATAACGAGTGATTTTTAATTATTCACAAGGCTGTTTAATTTTATTTTCGAACATTGTGTCGGATTGCACGCGTTTAGAAAAATTTGTTAGACTGGGTGGTTGGAATTTAGATCGTTCGATTTAGATGATTGGCAATAAAGTTCAATTAAATTAAAGTTTCCAAAATTTTTGAGTGTTTATAACGAGTGATTTTTAATTATTCACAAGGCTGTTTAATTTTATTTTAGTTTTAAACGTTGTTGTCGGATTGCACGCGTTTAGAAAAATTTGTTAGACTGGGTGTGTTGGAATTTAGATCGTTCGATTTAGATGATTGGCAATAAAGTTCAATTAAATTAAAGTTTCCAAAATTTTTGAGTGTTTATAACGAGTGATTTTTAATTATTCACAAGGCTGTTTAATTTTATTTTCGAACGTTGTTGTCGGATTGCACGCGTTTAGAAAAATTTGTTAGACTGGGTGTGTTGGAATTTAGATGGTTCGATTTGTAATAAAGTTTCCACAATTAAAGTTTCTAAAACTGAGTAATTTTTGAGTGAAGACAAATAACTTTTCAACCTTAATTTATTTATAAAATACGTAAAAAGTATAAAATACATAAGGAATATGAAATACGTAAAAAATATAAAATTTTAAAATTTCAACTCATTTTTAAAATAAACTGAAGAATTCCCCACGGACTTCTGTAGAACAAGTGGCAACAGAGACCTTTCCAAGCACGACGTGTCCGATGTTGCAGCATGCTGCTTCACAAAAATTAATCCCATTCGCCAGGTAAATTGTCTCTACACGAGCAGCGTGACGTCCCTTCTATTCTCCTCAAACATCACTTCGTCCCGCAACAGAGCGAAATAAACGTAGTATAAACCGCGTCGAATTAAATTGAATGAGCGAACAAGTTTCTAAGGATACGAGAGCGTTTACGCTCGCGCGTCTCAATAGATTTTTCCAACTAGCGCGACGAGGGGTTGGCGAGCTTCCGCGCCATTAATTGCGCTGATTGTACGCGCGCGTACGTGCGAAGGAACCTGAATTACGGGGTCTCTGAACGCGAGAACGTGTGCGTGCGTGGAGGAGGCGCACCGGCGGAACGACAAGAGGAGAGGAGAGAAAGAAAAGAAGCGCAGAGAGATGCAAAGAAGCGGTCGGTTATTTATAGGTTGCGCCCGGTCCCGAAGCCTTGCAAGCAAAGGGCTTCCACCTCGTTTGCACTCTCCCTATCGGCGAGCGTGGCGTCGAGAAAAGGGAAAAAGGGAAGCGGCGTGCACGATCCACGGGCGATCTTTATTATTCCTCGTCATTATTCGTTCGATGCTCGAGCACGGCGAGGTGGTAACAGGTGCACACCCTGTTCACTTTCTTCGGCTGGCGCCTCTGCCTCCTGGACTGCGCGCCCGATCTTATCATCTTATTTCCCTTCTCCGCGGCGAAAGGAATGTAGAATCGAGCAAAGAGGACGTTAAGGGACAAACAGACTGGACCGGAAATTTTACTCACGAACAGGCGGAGAGTAAAGTGGTTTTTAGTTGTCTGTGAACAAGAAATGTTATTATTGCAAGGAGAGGGTATATACGGTGGTTCACAAAGCTACTCGGACTATGCGTATATCAGTTTTTTAAATTGTTAGGTTTTGTTAGGTTGAGTAGTAAATTCATTCTTAGAAGAAATAGAAAATCTATTTAATCGAGTAATAATTCATTTGCTCTAATTATCCTTTGGATAATCTCTGCAACATACTTAAATTTATATATTAAATAGAAGCGAATGGCACATGTAAAATGAAATTATCAAAAGTTCGCATGGAACAACATTTGACGGATATGTCATGTAAATGTACTCCTAAAGTGGAGAAAATGTATTCTTAATTAATTCTTCATACTTGTACAATATCCAAAGAATTTACCGCATGCTCTTTCGCCCGAGAGAATACAAAGGACGAAAATATAAAACACGCTGGCTGAACGAATCGATAAATAACGATAAAAAAAGAAAAAGAAAAAGAAATAAAGGAAAGAAAGGAGGAAAAAAGTCGAACAACTCCAATGCATCGGGCAAAATGAAAATTCCAACAATGTCTCGGCCAGTTGGCTCGGAACAAAGATTACAACCCCATCGGCGAGCTCTGTCCCATGGCTGACGGAAAAATCAGAGAGACAGGAGAATCGAGTTAGTCGTTCGTGGCGGAATAATTCATGGATCAGGGGCTGAGGGTACGCCATGCCCGGGTCCAAGGGGGCCGCAACTTCCGCGCTTTATTCCGCTGCTCGTTAATTCACTGACTTTTCCTTCGAATGAATCGCCTCCACCGTTGCTGGAATCCAAGGTAAAACGACAGCTATAATCGTTCGGACAGTCGCGCGGACGCGGATTTTTCCATTCGGACATTTATGGTTACAGAGGCCTGAGATACGGTCCATTGTACTCCGCTTCCCTCGCGATCGTATATTTTCTGTATGCACGCTGACGCACCGGTTGCCCTCACTGCAATCGTCTGCCCATTGCAACCGTATTCTACTACCACGGTTTTCTACTCGTGTTTCCACCGCCGGTGGCTACGCTGCTCCTTTGACACGTTGATGCAATTAACAGCTGAGCCTCATACGCGAGGATCGTTTGCATTTAAATGGTAAATAGACGCTTGGATGTACCTCGGTTTGTTTTGTCAAATTGAAACGTTTTATTTTCGTTAAATTCACTATTGGAAGTTGGGAAGCACGTGTGTGTGTGTGTTATATGTTATATGCGTTGTTTGCAATATTTTATTAATATATTACATTATATTATGTATTTATTTATATATAATTTATTATTTATTAATATTTGCAATATATACATACACGTAGTATGCACACGCTCAATGTTCCAAAGTTTGGTGTTCGAGCTTTGTTAAAGTTTGTGTTCCAAAGGTAAAAGTTAAAAAGTTATAAGAAAAATACTAAATGATGAGATGATGATGGTTCAGTCTTTACATCTCTTCTGATTTCTGCTTGAGATATTAATGTAACTACGTTACATTATACCATGCGTTGAGTTTAGCTTAAGCACAACATTCATTGCAAAATTTAATTGACAAAGACAAATTTACAGTCAGTCTCTGTTCGCTTCGAAGTACGAAACATGCACAAACTTTTTGTTCCCTACAGATATATTTTTATAAAAACACACATCTATGGAACCATTGAGAATCATGTCAACTACAGTACAAAAGAAAAGAAATAACCATTTTTTTAACCGTTAATATTTCTCATTTCATTTTCTATTTATTATAATAATGACGCAGCAATAAAAATCAGAAATTCCGTTCAAGGGGGTGGAAATATATTCAGGACTGGATGCGTTAGCCTCGCGAGGCTTCTCTAGCCGATAAGTTTGAACGCTTTTGTCGTTTTTCTGCCAACGAGGCGTTGCCAACGTTGCATCCTTGGACGACGCGGCGGAAGGAAAAAGAAGGAGCGGGCATGCACGGTGAAATTCCCACGGGAATTCCGCTTCGTTATTCCGGAATTCGCGTTGGAACGAGCACGCGAGAAACAATCGCTGATAATTGCTGATAATCGACGACCCCTGACCTTGCGTGGAAAATGCCGAGGGAATGTCAGCCTTTTTTACCGAAAATTACAATCGATGTTCTCCCTCTCCCCCCTCCTATCTATCTATCTATCTATCTTCCTTTTTTTGCTCTTTTGTTTCCCTTCTGGTCGTCTAGCAATTTCATCCACGGGACCCAGAGTTCGACGAACCTCTGCTTGAGAAACGTTGACCCCTCTCTCGGATGCTGTAATTTAGGATTAACAATTGGTGAGGTAATAGACTGAACGTCGAACACGAAGATGTTCGAAACATGTGTTTCTCGTTGAGCAATAAAGAATAATGGTTCTCAGCAGAGTTGGATGATATTTATAGAGAAAATATTTTAAATACTGTTTTAAATAATGGATTCTTCACAATTCAAATAAAGTAGCATTTCGAATAGGAAATAAAATATTTTGTTTCGATACTCTGCAGCTGAAGCATGAAATAAATATTTTATTTTCATAATCCAAAGCTAAAGTATGAAAATCAATATTTTATTTTGATAATCTGAAACATGAAATAAAATACTTTTTATTTTTATAACATAAAGCATAAAATTAGAAAGAATACTTCCCATAGTCAGAGCTGGGTAATATTTATAAAGAAAATATTTCAAGTACTATTTTAAGTAATGGATTTTTCACAATTCAGACAAAATAGTATTTCGAATAGGACATGAAATTTCAGTAAATAAAATATTTTATTTTGATACTCTGCAGCTGAAGCATGAAATAAATATTTTATTTTCATAATCCAAAGCTAAAGTATGAAAATCAATATTTTATTTTGATAATCTGAAACATAAAATAAAATACTTTTTATTTTAATTTCATAAAGCGTAAGATTCGCAATTCAAAAATAAAAGTATTTCGAATAGGACATAAAATTTCGTACGCAACGATATGATCATTTTTCCAGCCAACGTTACAGATATGATACAGCCATAAATTAAAATGTATGTACATACATTATGCCTACTGTAATTTCTGACGATCCCCAAATAAATTTGCACAAATAAAAATTTCTGACGTATCTGGCGTATCAACATTACCGAAGTTGAAAAGAGTTACCGAATCAAATCTTTTCGAAGAAATTTGAAGGAAAAAGCTTGTCACGTGATGCGTAAGAAACAAGAAAATTAATTTACCTCGTGTTTTATAATTTTTCGTCGTTATCAGATCCAACTTGGACGAATGAAATATTGTGTTCAATGAGATCAACAAACAGAATTAAACTCTGGCTTCCGTTGAATTTGCAACCGCTGTGACATTGACTTTTTAACGTTTGTTCGATTTTTTATTTTAAAAAGTGAGGAAATTGGAAGATAATAACGCAAGTCCCTGTTTTCACGCGACTTTAAATTTCTTTATGTAATTCCAGAATCCCATTAGGTGTGGAATCTATTAAATTTTTAATTTATTTGTTAAACTTCAATCTTCTTGACTAATTGGTGGATCTGGCAACGACAAATTTTACCTTCTTCTAGTCAATAATTTTTAAAGCAACACTCACAATTCCACGTTCCGAATCTTTATATTAAATTCTTTCGAAGAGTGAATCAGTATTATATTAGCACGTGTCCATTTTACGTCACTCTATATGTTCGAAAGTCTTGGTACACTTTCTATTTTTTATCCAGTCGTATCAATTTCTAGTTTCGAGAATGACAAATATTTTTTACATGTCATTATGTATTAACAATTCGCGGATCTTTTTTTATCGTATTCACATTTCATTTGATTTTTCGTTTCATACATTTAGTCATAGAATAGGACTATAAAATTATCAATTCTCAATTATTATAACATTCAGAATTTCTCTACAAGATAATATTGAAGATTTAGTGTATTGATTCAAAAAAAAAAAGAAAGAAATGTCTCATCTGCATTGTCCCCAAATTTCCTTTTTCCCAAAAAATCGTTATATCGAACATCTTGCAATATTTTATTTACTTATTTATCGTTCTTAAGAATCACTAGACTGGAATTTTCGTGTATTCATGAAAAACTCGCATAATACCAATAATATGGAATAGAATGTTCAAAGCAACACTTTCAAAAATACTCCTTGCAATATTTAATGAATAAATGTTCGTAAAAATATAAAATTGCAGTTTAACGATCACCGAATCAGACAATCTTCATTTTATAAATTCATTTTATAAATATCAATTGATAAATACGACTTTGACGAGCTGAAACGGCATATCAAAACACAATTCTCTGAACGAAGCTGGTCCGTGACGTTTCTCGTTCCTTCCAGCGAACGCAGGAGCAAAACGACCACGTTTTCGAGGCAATATTTGGCAGAGATCGATTGTTCTTTTCGTTTCAGATCGTATGTCGATTGTGATATTAATAGCAGAAACCAGTTGCCGCGCGGTCGCGCGTAAAAGTAAACGTGCATACGCGGTAATGTGGAAAAGAAAGAGGTGCATCAAACGTGATGCAAAACCAGCAAGGACGTACCACACCAAGCATGATTTGCAACGATCAGACAGACGCTGCTGCTTGTCGCCACTGATTTACGACGAGATTTCGTTTCACATCGCTTATCACCGTGAACACGATTTACCAGCGGGGGGTGATAACTCTCGGAACGTTAGGAACGAGAACACGACAACATGGGAATTTATATCATGTTTATTTAAAATATTGTCAAAATTGATGGGCGGATTTCTGGAAACAAACAGAACAATTACGATTGTTATTCGTGCCATCTTGTAAATTTATGACCATTCCCCCGATTTCCGACTTTTCGTGGTTCTTAAAAGAGAAGCTCAGCGATTCTTGGAATTAATTATCATACTTTGCGAGTCAATTGTTGGAACGTGGTAATTATTCGTTAGATTATTGTTTGGTTCGGTTTGTCGAATCTGTTTTTGAGGTGTCAGCGTAACGAGGATAGGATGATCTCTGGGAAAGAGAATTTAGAAAAAAAATAATTAGAAAAGTACTGCAGTTTAGATATTTTGTATATTTTTTGCACGTTACTTCGATTCCCCTTTTTTCTCTATTTAAACTTTGACAGATGTACCTGAGCAAAAATTTGGAAACTGTTACTTTTTGGACAGAATCAGTGCTTTCACGTGCATTTTTCTGAGAAACAAAAATATTACGATTGCAACTTCTGTTGTTAAACATAGTCAACTAAAATTTTAAATAATACAAAGGACAAAGTATTTATTTACATAAAGAAGTCGTTATTTCTTTTGAAACTTTGCTCGAAATCTTTAAACATAATTTTTAATAATCATCGTAGAAATTAATTTTTATTATACTGTCATACGTCGATCTATCAAATTTGTAGGATTTCTTCTCTTTGTTTGATCGGTACGATAACGCGGTTTATTGTAATAATTAGTCGTTTTGACTAGTACGGCACTCGTTTGTCATAAACACGTAGATGATGAACAAAGTACAATCGAACGAGAACATGATATTTTGTTGAACAATTAATGAAAATAATCTTGAATCAAAATAGGTAATTTCAACAATTCGTAAAAGAGAGTTACAGTTAGATGATGAATGAATCAGTTGCAGTTTCTTGCAACATCTACAGTTCATAGAAATTTGTTGCAAGATCAATAAAAGCGTAGTTGAATCAGAATGAATTTTTTCTCAATAGTTGCAATACATACAAACAATTAATAGTTTTGAGAAGTTTGTCGTAAACAATGAAACGACAGAAAGATAAAATGATAAAAGTTCTTATCGCAGATACGATGAGCGTCGAACAGAGTATCGGTTTATCTGTTCGATTTCTATTAATATCGATTTCCACAGAATCGTACGAAACAGATTTCATCCGACGCTATTACACGTATTTCAAGTGTATGAACTGTGATTACCTTGTATGAACATCTCAATTAATACTTTCGAATCTTGTTTCCTTGTGAAACGATTTTTAATCTTTGTTAAAGAACTAACTTTACAAGATTACAGAGTTCAATTTTTCCCGGCTTTATTTTCCTCGAAATTCACCACTTTATCAGTCGCTGATCGTAAAAAAACGTAAAAATTTAACAAACGAGATTACGTTTAATCTGTGAAAGAAAAAAACTTTGTCCGTGATGTCTAACGTAATCACTGGATTGCCGATTTTTTGGTGCAAAATCACGTTTAACATAAGTATAATTAGAAAAGCAGAGCTTGGATAAAAACTTGTTTTACACACCAAACGTATATTATAAAAAGCATTATACTTTGAATATTTTTTCATATTTTATATATATTATATTAATATTTTCATATTTTATGTATATAATAGATATATATTATTAATATTTTCTAATATTATTAAATTCAGTAAAATAATAATATATATATATATATTATTAATATTTTCGTATTATACATTATATATTTCTTCATATTACAAGCATTCTGTGCAATTTTACATCATTAAATTTCCCAAAATCTGCAGTCTAACAATCGCCATGATCGCTCTGCTTGCGTCGACCAATTTAGCCAATACTTGGCGAATGAAAGATTTCAAGGTGCCACGTTCTTACTCTGAACGTGAAAAAAAGAAAAAAAAAAACATTGCTGCACGAGAGGGAAATTTTCGCTGCCGAACGGTTCGTCATCGAGCCCGTTCAAAATTTCGTCGAGCAACGAATCCAGCGTGAGAACGAGGGACTCTCGTCGATGAAGAGGCGACCCTGGTGCTTGGATTCGGTACGTTTGCCTCGTGTAATGTGTAACAACAGCAGATCGGGACACGGTTTGTGCCCCCTTCCACCTGGGACGTAGCCACGATTCCTTCTTGTGTACACGCGCGAACACGCATACGCACGCACGTGCAGGGGGTACCGACTCACGTAGAACGTTGAACACACACACGCGGAAGCCAATTGGAGAGCCAAGACTTGGCCAACTCTTTATAAGTAGGAGCCATCCGCGTCCTCAGGACTTACTCCCTCTCGAGAACGTGCCACGATCGGCAAACGATTTCCAGAATAGTTCCTGAAAACATCGCCGGGTTGTTTCTCTCGCGTCTCACTTTCCAACATCTCGCGGCCCGCGCAAGATCGTACAACCAACTCGAAACTAACGCGCGAAATCGATCCTCGCCGTCGTTTGGAAATCGACATCGTCGTCGCTGAGATGAGGAGGTCCTCCACGAATTGAAGAGGACTTTCGAGAGTTGGAGACCTACGTACAAACAGGTGAGTGACGTTTGCTCTCTTGGCTTAACGGCACCAGTGTCCTTTTGTCCTTAAGAATTTTCGAAATTAACACGTTACACGGAAAATTAGTATTAACATTAGCATTATATCGGCACGGAGTTGAGCTTACATGGATGAGAGACAGTTTAAGAGATGAGATAACAGATTTACGTTATATTATTCAATACTTTAGAATAAATTAGTATACTTGAGAACAGATCGATGTTACAAAAGATATTTTAGAATGGGCTGTCAATATAGTTTCGTTCGTCGGTGTAATATCGAGAGAAACCCAGAGCAAAAATTGATCGAAAGTGCGCTCTGTTATAAATTTACAAAATTCCGACGAAAAATTATGAATTTGTCGTTTGCCCATAACGATAGTTTCAATTTTAAATGAATAAATAAACTCTGACAAATGGGGGAAAAAATATATAATAACACAATATAGGACAGTAAAGGGCACCAGTGTATTGTTTATACATATTATACGAAGAAATTTGTTACTATTCGTTTTGATTACTGTAACAGTCCTATGATAATAATATTCTAGAATAAATTCTAAATATGATATTCTCTGGTACTTCCGTGGTACATGTAAATATTGTAGAATAATTAGAATAATAATAAATACTCCAATTTAAAAAAAATTCATGAACAATTAACGCTGTAACGTACAAAGAGAAATGTGCTTTCGTATTTTTATATTGTGACATGGTATCGTACAAAAACTGTTATAAATATTTCCCTCCCATAGGCAACGATCTATAAATTTCGCGTGACGATCAACGTGTTATACGATTCGATTTTCGATAAACCGTCATTTCTAGAAACATCGTGCCGCGAGTGATCTTGGACAACACAGAAATTGACAACAGTGTTATATCGTCAGTGAATATTATGGTGTTTCTATTTTGCCGGCTACAGGATAGTTTCTCTACAAACAAAAGGATTTGAAGTTCGTTAAATATCGGTTGTCTTCCCATTTCTCGCGTGAACACGGATTTAAACCTGGTGTAAACCTCGCGAGTATGTGTTTCAAATATCGTTACATACACATAGTGTGATCGAAATACAGATTAACTGTTAACGAGTGGCTACTAAACGAGATTAGTACGGCAGAGCCTTCTATCTGAAATCCCGTTATTTGAATAGTCGAATAATATTATTATTCCGAGGGTCCTATTATTCGAACATTCTGTTTTGCTAATATTCTGTCGTGGTAATTGTTATTTCATAATTTATTTCATAGTTTGTTTCAATCAATCAGACTTGACAATCTTTTGAAATAAATTATTATTCATCTTTATTTTTTAACATGTTTCTTTTCTATATAATATTACATAATTATTAGACTGCGGAGTCTTGTGAATTCGTGCAGAATTCCTACGAAATTTATCAAAAAGTACCAAATATTGTGAAGAGCATTATACTTTGAATATATTTTATATTTTATATTTTATATATTTTATATATTATATATTACATATTTTATATTTTATATATTTTTTCATATTACGTGCATTTTGTACAATTTTGAAATGTTAAAGTTTCTTAAAAAATCCGCAGTTCTGTAATTATTATTTAGAGCAAACTGTATATCATTTCTTTTCTCAGTATTTATTCATATCAAATGGTTAAATTTGTCGTTTATTATTCTTCATTTCTTCCAACTTAATTTGTCCCCTAAATCAAATTCACACAACGATAAAGAATCAATACCTACAATGAAAGGACAAATTAAGTTACATTACATTTGCAAATTCTTTTATTAACAACCAATAGATGAAACTTCTATCCAATTGCGTATAAGATTTACACAAGACCTATTCTCAACAATAATAATTGAACAGGTGTTCAATTTCATACCGTGATCTTGTCTCCCCTAGTTTTGTCTAACGTTATGATCGTTTGTTGCAACTGTATTCAGAACAAAGGATACCTACTCACATCTTCTCTCGAAAGGCATTTGAACGGATAATAATTACAAGTCAGTGTCAAGTATTCTAGAAACGACTATCATCTGCAATACTGACGGCATACATTGTTATCAAAAATGTCAAAAGAATGTGTGCTGCACGTCAAAAGAATAGATATTATTACAGTACCTCAGCCCTATAGCTATACGTGTAACAAAATTTATTAAAAATCCATGTCAAATTAACACAAAGTTGTTACACTTGCATTCTTACAAATTTGCAAATGCAAGAGAAGTTCATTCGAAAATCGAACACTTTTGTGTTCCTGCTGTTATGTTTCCGATATGAGGATCCCCTTATATAAATATATAAATTTCATAATATGTAGTATATATAATATATAAATTTTATAAAATATAATATATATATAATATATATAATATATAAATTTCAAATTGTACTATATAAATTTTGGAGCTTATCATACTCGTCTCTCTAATTACAATTTCATAACTAAAGTTGATTCGAGGCCTCTCGTTGTTAACTCGCTCGCATTTAGCATTTAGCAACACTTTTTTTTCAACTGTTAATAATCACGCAACGGTGACGTCAAAATTCATTAGGGTTAATGTAATATACCGTACGTTCTGACATTCTCTGCCTGACCTTACATATATCGTTGTTATCGATAGTCAGTTAATCCTTTTACGCGGCTTTTAATCCTAATACTTAAATGAGAACGTGGATCTCTGAGGTGGCAACTTGGCAACGTGATCTTGTAATTATACTTGAGCAATCAGCTACTGCACGATAACGTAATTCGTTTTGACTAGAATGCAATTCGTCGTCGACTTTGTAAATAAAACGGTGCGCGCATAACAAGTTCATTCTTTGTTTCCTGCAAGTGTTTCCTGTTAATAGATTATTCGTCAAAAAGCAAGATATTTTCACTTTTAGGAATATGGGAATTTTCATTGTTAGATATATGTTCATTTTATTTTCTCTTTAGCATTCGTTGCGTCCTAGAAATACATTAATAAATAACTTGTGAGAAATATATTCATTTTTGAGAAAATCTTGGATAAATTAATATGTATTAATGTTAACGAGTAAAATTGTCAATTCTATTGTTATATAGAATGTATTTCTCCAAGAAAAGATTTTGCATATTTACACATTTTTGCAAGCGACATAGATTTTCTGTAATTGAATTTAAAGAGAAGTCGTTTTATTATGATTATATTCAACCAAACTGACTCAAACTTGTTAAATATTGTTTAATTCATTTTCGAAGTGTATTATTCGAATAATGCTTCAACTTTGAACTATTTCCATGCGATTTCATCTACAGTAAAAGTCCGTTTCATTTCTTTTTTTAACAGTACTCGATTAAATGAACTCTTGATGATTGAATTTATTTATTTGAACTCCTAAGAAAAGAAGTATTGACCTATATAATGTGTAACAATATGTTTATTAAAATAAACGATACATTAACAAAAATCTACACACTACGTACAAAAATAAATTAAATCATACCAAGCAATAAGTTATAATAATGAATAATTCCCAAAATATGTACAAAAGTCCGAGGGTGAAAAAAGTATTGATCTGTAATTCCAGTGTTTTGTCTATGTTGAAATATTTTTTCGATTAACGACATCGCATCAGGAAAGAACGTTTGTCTCAAACGCATGATAGAACCGCAAACGAAAACTTTCCAGAAATCTAATTTAATTGGACTAACAAGAGTTTTCATTTGTGTAGAATTTCCCCCCTTGTGGTTTCTGTTAATGTGCCAACGAAACTAAGTGTGTGTCAGTATGAACGAAAAATCACTACTGCACAGAGTTAGTTGTTTTATAAATATTCGTATATTTTATTTCACAAATATTCGTACATTTTTTATTCATACATTTATCCCTCGACAAGTTCACACAAACGAACTTGTTCCACTGTGGATAAAAAAAAAAAATCATGCAGAAATACTCGTTTTCAGTTCGTAAAAATCCGCGCGAATGATCCGTAAAAGTGGCACTGTGTACTTTATACGATCGCCAGAGTCACGTAACTGTTTTACCGGGTTAGTTGACACGATTTACGAAAGTTACAACGTGTCGAGCGAACGGACGTGCGCTGGCCGAAAATTCTCAGACCGATTACCGATTCACGTCGCATCGGTTAGCCGAAAATCGCCGGCTGTATTTGGATCGGCCAGCTTAAACCAGTCGCGAAACCGATTCGTCGATCTTGGCATTGGATCGCCTCGTACCAGGAGGCAATGCAACTTTGCAGCCTGTCCTCGACATTGTCTCGTCACGATCCTCGCGCTCCCGTAAATGGAGCGCTTTGGCAAGGCTGTCGAAAAATATTTTTGGATGCTAATCTAGACGCTAATCAGTTGGGAGACACTGAATGTAGATGAAGAAGGAAGCAGTTAATGCGTCGTGTGCTCTGTGAAATAATCATCGAGTACATTGTCGTGAAGGTTTCAGCTTGTCGAAAGTGTTTCGTTTCTGCGATAGTAAGATTTATTTATAATAAATACGGTTGCTCGTGAAAGTTTTTGGAACGTTCGTGAACATATTGTGCGTGTAATAATTAATGAAATAATTTTAAAATTTTATTAATATCGTGTCGATTGTGTTGCTCAGGTTTGAAAGCAAAAACTGTACATAGAAATTGCAGGATTATTGATACAGACAATATATGACAGTACAGAAATATATTAATATGATGTAATAAATGTAATAATGAAAGTTGTAAGAAAAATATACAGACAATATTGAAGGAAATATTGAAACAGTCATAATTCGTTACATCAGCAAGAGTAAATGTTTAATTAAAATCATTTAGTATCATCAACACTTATTGTATACTTAAAATGATTATTCGTCTACTAACTTTTTTTCCACTAAAATATTTGCAATAAATACTTGTCTTGTAACTTGTATATGTATTGTTAGATTGGTTTCAAATTTTACTGCGTACCAAGTACAATGTTAATGAAATTTTAAAATATTTTACATAACATTTTGATTATGTGAATATGAATTCATAATACAGTGCTGGTTGGATATACGTTCTATTTATGAAATGTGTATATATACATAGATTGTTGAACATTAGTTGTAATTTTCAATATTTTTAATAACAAGTGATTTCCTTGCCTAAGAGTACGTATGCTGCCTAAGTACATATGTACATTATTTATCGAAAAAGATGGAAAAAGATCATTTCTATCGTTGTAACAATATAGCCAAAAATTATGCAGAAATTAACGTATGAATCACATATAAGTTACATACGGTCAAACTTTTAGTCATCGTGAAAAATAGACCACACTTATTTATAAATGACAGACTACACTCTTTAAACGTCCTCACAGAAGGAAGCAAAATTGCAGAAAATTGCAAAGTCAAATAATGGATACAAAAGAGAAGATTAATTTTTTATTTTCCACTCGTAGATTCTTACGCTTCTTTTTCTAACGTGCCATGATTATAACGTAAGTCAAGATACAAGACGCAACACGCATAAACATCCGCAAACAAAATATCTCTTTTTGCGTTCGGCAACAAGTGTCTCGAATACCAAAAATTTCATCCAGTTGCGAGAGTATCGTGGCGAAAACGTTCAAGAAGCATCAACAGATTTTATTTCCGTGTGCCTGTCGTCACTCACGTCTTTTTCTCTCCCCATTGATCGACGATGAAATTATACGACGCGCAGAGGCGAAATTTCGTGCAAGAACACGAAGAAGAGCCAGTGCAATAAGTAAAATGCATTATGCACAAGACACGGATGCACGCGATGCTTTTTTAACTCGTTTTAATGATCCATTCTTCCCGGGTTCGCGATAAAAACTGGGCATCCGCGAAGGACATTCCACCAGCGTGGTTCCACGAGCCGAGGAGTGCAGTTTTTCCCGCGTCCGCGGGTTTATTTCATTGCCAGGCGCAACAAGAAGAAGTTTGAAAATGAAATCGCGACGTGAAGAAAGCTCGGACCGTGTATCGCGTTGCTTAATCGACGAGACTCGTTCGAGGCTCTCGCTCGTTTCCTTTTTCACTCAACTTCGTGCGTCCGTGTGAATTTCAATCTTCGACTGGCATCGCTGGTGGCATTGAAGACTGCAACAATTTCGGATGTCAAAATTATTAAATTTTTCATTATTAGACCTTTAGGATCATTATTAAACCTTTAGGATGTCATATCGTTATTAAATCTTGGGAGGTTTGAAGGATGTTGCATTGCCATCAAATTTTTAGAATATTATATTATTAAATTTCTGATTTAATTAAACGGTCTGGTTAAAATACAATTGAAATATAATGCAGATACAGTCAATTATATAAATATAATTTATATAATTAAATACGATTAAAATGCAATTAAAATATAATAAAGATATAGTCAATTATATAAATATAATTTATATATAAACTATATAAATACAAATATAATTTATATAATTAAATACGATTAAAATGCAATTAAAATATAATAAAGATATAGTCAATTATATAAATATAATTTATATATAAATTATGTAATCGTATACAATTATACTAATATAATTTATATAATTAAATACGATTAAAATACAATTAAAATATAATAAAGATATAGTCAATTATATAAATATAATTTATATAATAGAGATATAGTTAATTATATAATATAATTTAATTATATATATAAGTTAATTATATGGTAGTTGTATATAATATAATTTATATAATATAATATGTTCAATTATATAACATAGTACAAATAAATAGTACAACGCAATTATGATAAATATTATAAATTAAAATGCAGGATACGATTAAAAAATATAATTGAAATAATAGAAACTTTGGTAGGAAGTTATCTCACATACTGTAATAGGAAGTATTGTATTTTTCCATATTGCGTGCAATCATTTCTCTTTTCACTTTTGAAATTTCAAGTTTAATTTAACTTTTGAAAATGTAGTCCAAAAAACCTAACGTTGATGAAAATACCGTTTCACGTAATAGTGAAAAGCATTGTTGCTTTGGATGTTTCACACATTCTCTCATATTACTTGCAATTTCGTATTTTAAAGTTTCGTATAAATGCAGTCTCGAACGATATAAAATAGAAAAAATAAAAAAATTAGAACAAAACGTGAAATCATCGTAATTTATCTGTATCCAAAATCATTGTAGTCTAGCATAAATTACTATAATCGCGTATAATTCAACAATTCTGAATAACGATAAAAGAAATTTTTAAAAAGTATTAATTGCTCATAAAGGGTAATTCATCGCGAGGAGCTATCCGTTCGCGACTTTAACGATCGGTGATTTAATTGAAGCATAACCTTGAAAGATTCCAGAATTCCGATTAAAAGTTGATTTTCCGTCGACGAAAGAAAAAAAATCCCGCGCACTGACTCACGCTATTATTTAATGATATTCTCCTTGCAAAGAACGAATCTATTCAACGGTGTTCACCACTGTTTCTTACTCTCACCGACTGCAATTACGATTATACTAAACGATCTCCTCGAGATCGACGCAATTCTCCACCGTTGTTTAATTAACCTGAATAGTAATTGACACCCGTCACGTTGTGTAACTATCCTCCGGAAAGGTGGAACGATCGTTAATAAATGTTAAGAAAAAAAAAAAACAAACTCGAGAAACATCGATAGGGTCGAGAGCTCAATGAAAAATTTTGAAGAATAGTACGACTCTATGGATTTTATTTTAATGATAAGAGATTCATAAATAAAGTTAGACGTATATTCGGTATATTATTTGTGTATTTAATAGTGCTCTTATTATAATAGAACAGCGCTGCAGAAATATTAGCGAGGCACAAAGACTAAAACTATTTTTTTTTAAATATTTAAAAACTTGCTTCAGCTTATTAATTATACAGAGTGTTCCACTTGACTTTGGTATCTTGGCTCGGATAAAGTTGCATGATATCGAGGGGAACAGGTTCTGATGTTGTCAATTTTGGATACTTTTTTTTCTTTTAATGGAACTATACATTTTTTGATATATCGATCGATGTAACTCGATATTCTCTTTGAAAAATTATTAATTCACGTACCTACATCGAAATATTATTATGTAGAATATTATATGAAAGAGTTTTTAAATGTTTATATTATCCTTGTATTTCATATGACGTGTTATGGAAAATTAAAGTTAAAATGTCTCCCAAACTAATAATTATTCAATATAGCTGCATCAATTGATGAATTAAAAAATATAGTGCAATTTCATTTAAAGAACAAAAATAAATAAATCTCTCTAATAACAATGAAAATCAAGATGTTAAGATCCTATATAGATTCTCGACAAGAATATTCGAAAAAGAAGATCCAATCACTTGTGCATCGAAGAACTTTGCACAACAAATTAAAATAAGTAACAGAGTATAGTGCTCTCAGAGTGAAACAAATGTACAATTGTCAACTAGAAAGAGAATTTATCATCGAGAGAATTGTCAAGAAACACGAAAACAACGTCAAGTATTCGACGTGAAAAATAATTATTTTCAAGTACGTGGCTTTCAGATCAAGTGTCTCGAGAAAGGAAATTCAATTATTTTTATCGAAAAACTTTGTGCGACAAATGTTCGAACGCTGTAATAAGTCCAAATAGAGTGTGGTACTTGTTTGATATGTAAAACAGTTGCATAGCGATGTAAAAATAATAATTGGATTTCTCTAGTAAGGAGAAATGCTCATTAACTTGGTAATAGGACAAGTTAACTCGTTGATTGAGATCCCAATTTTTTTTTTGAGCATAATAATTTCTTTATTTATGCATACGTCTATATTGTATATTTTAAGACCTAAGTATTATCTTCATTGACGAATTACTTTTATTGAAAACGAATCTACACGTTGATACGTGAAAATTTATTTCTCTAATTAACACTAGAATTACCGATGACTATAGGCTAAAATTTCTGTGGGAAAAGTAGAGAAACATTAAAAGTCATTTAAATTTCTGAAAATATACTGTTCTATTTATAAGTATACCTAACAAACATTGACAACTGTAAATTACTCTGGTAATTCTAGTGTTATTAAAAGCAAATTAAATCATGATTACATTCACAGGTGCCAAGATCGATCGCTCTAGAATCAATTTGTCCCCATTAATTGTTAATTAAAGTCCTCGCTTTAAAGAAATGATCCAGTTAACAGCTCGATCAATCAAGACGTTCGAATCGTCTCTGAACACAATCTCAATCACGCGTGTACGCGGGCAAAAAGGACAAAGTGCCTCGATGAAGGAAATTCAATCATTTTTCTCCGCTCGACAACTTTGTGTGTTCAACTATGTACGCGTTATTAATCGTTCCAAACAGGGCAGATCGCGTTCGTATCGTCGACGATCTCTCCCTCACTCTCTCTCTCTCTCTCTCTCCTCTCGTTGTAATTACGCTCTATTTAACGTAGACGTTGATACACCGACGGGGTTTTCTCATTTTACTCGATGTTACCGTCCTCTCGAGCCTTGAACCTCGTTGCCGGGACCCGCATGCGATGCGTGATAAATCGAACGTTGGACAGTGGATAATGGGGGGGGATAATGAAAAAATGAAGAGGACGGTGTAAGCGACCGGTGTGGGAAGGCTTGCACGTGCAATTTATAAGTATCCCTTTAATTGCGTGCCGCCGTGGATACGATTACCTTCGGCAAAGGACGTGTTCGCCGTGTGGAGATCTTGAAAGGGGGCTTTTGCTTTCCGTGTCGTCCGAGTCGGTGACAAGTTCTTCGAAAGTTATCGAACCGGGGGGGTTTAATTGATCGCGCGGGATATAATTAAAAAAAAAAAAAAGAAAGAAAAGGAACTTTTGCTTTCGTACTATCAAGCTGAGGGATTTTTTAATATTTGTATCTGCAGGATTGCAGCTCTAATTTGTGTTATATGTTTCTACGCTATTTCATATTACGTGCTTTTATATAATAGTTTATATATAATAACAGTTTTAAAAATTAATAGTTTATTAATTATTATTTTAATTATTATTTACTGTTATTATGAATATATTGATTCGTGTTATTATATATTTATATTAATACAAAATTAATAATAATTACAAAGTATAGTGCTTTTTATATTACAATATAATTATATAACACGATATAGATGTACATGTTTTTAATGATACTCTCGAGAAACGTGAATTTGCATGAAAATCCAATTTGTCCTTGGTGCATTGAAAGATAGAAAATTCGAATGAAATTAAATAATCTGCAATCATATTTAGCATGATTTGGAAAAATCTTACTTGCAAACTTACAAAGATTTGATCGATTCTCTTTCGCAGAGATAGACTGCTCGAAAATTGGAGAATCCGATCGAAGTAGACTGCGATCGTTCCAAGTCAGACTCATCAACTAACGATTAGATAAATTCCATAGTTCTTTGATCGTCAGATTCTCAGAACGAGTGCTATAATAATTCCAACGCTATTGTGCATCGACGAGGATGTGAAAGAGGGAGAGGGGAATTGTAGAATTGGTGGGAGAAGAAACGACCTTGCGACTTTCGATGGCAAGGTTGCACTTGTTGCAGCGAGGATGCCATCATAACGATTTAGGTTCACTGCACTGGTATGCATCGGTGCTACTCCTCCATCAGGATACTACACTATTAACCAGGCTTGGGGTGTTATTCAAATGAAATATTTAAAAAAACAATGAATTGAATAATACACTATTTCATTTAGTTACATTTGAAGTAGCTATTTGTTTACTTGAAAATGACTTTTTTCTAGATTACTATCTTATTATTCGGCTATCAAATAAAGTTATTTTATTTTGTATTTGAATAAATTTTTTAATCGTTCCAATTTCTTAAATACTTCTCAATTCTTGTATGTCAATGAGACTTTGTTTTGGGCATTATGCAATACTTGAAACATAATTATTTAAATGACACATCGTTGTCTTATTTGACTCGACATTAAAATAATCTCTTATGTCAGTTTTTGTGAATAAGTAAATGATTTTTGTCGAAATTATTTCATTATTTGGCTATCAAATAAAACAATCTTGTATATTTGTCTCTTATATATTTATGTATTTTTCTTTATAATAGCTTTTGATTCTATTGTATGAATACAAAATTTTTCACAATGATCAGATATATCCAACAATAATGATTTTTTATATTTATATTTTATATTTTAAAGAAATAACTATTATCATTAACAATTGGTTTGGGTTAGATTTTAGAATTACTTGTCTTACTTTATTTCAATCAGTCAACTCAAATAAAAGATTGTTTCATTTGAATAGAAGATCAAGTGAACTTTCTCTACATTATTTTTGAAATAAAAGAATTTTCATCTTTACCTAATCTTATTACATCTTCTTGCATTGGATTATTTATTATCTCTATTTGAATAATTAACTCAAGTATGAAATTACTTGGAAACGATTTACTCGCGCGCTAAGTAAAATCACGTTTTCCTCAGTGCGAGGGTATGTGACATTAATAAATTGGCTGAAATAATTCATTGCTTCAAATTGTTGTTTATTTCATTCCGCGATGAAATGCACCCAAGCTTGTTCTCAACGTATCAGTTCGTTAGTTACCTTTTTTTCCACGCTCACCTAGGCAACTTACACTCGAGTACGAACTGGTTCAATTAAATATGCGACGACTTTTTCTCGTCCTTGTAGGATTCCAGACGTCCTACGTTTTTCTTTTCCAATCTCACAGCGTACACGTATTCATTTTTCGTTCTTTCATCGAATTTCCCTCTCTATCGAATGGCGAACTTATCGCGCGGAGTATTTCGCTTTTAAAAGTCGTCTTTTATAGCTTCGAAGAAGAGATCGGTCGTCAGTCTCTCCTCCGATCAAGAACTGGTTCGATTAAATTGGTCATTCCGACATCTTCAACGTGCTTTGTTCTTATATTGTACAAGCTTCTAGAACTCGTCGATCAGTGAAGATTTACGAAGCACAGCTGGCAATAAAATTCTCTTCTTTCCTTCGTAATGATTAAAATCCATGATATATACTGGCTGGTGGAAATACTTGAACATTTATAAGACACTTATAAAATTTGTAAAAGCACTTATGTTTGATATAACGCGTATATATTGTGTTATATCAAACATTTTGAAATTGTATTAACACTGTAATGAATTACCGATGAAATTTAAAGCCAATCTGATAATATACAAATATAGGAGTTGTGAAATATTGTCAATTATTTATTGCAGTTGATATTAATATCAGTTGATTGAATTTTAAATTATAAAATTTTGATGTTTTTGTTATAACTTTTTAATACAGCATTTACGATAGATATGAAACACCCTGTACTATATAATTAATATAAATAATATAATATAACATAATTAGTATTAGTACAGCATAAATAGCCATTTTAATATAATGTGTGATAACAAAATTTACAGCCATCGAGTTAGAATCACTCACAATTTTTAATATTCAATTCTTTTCTTGGTTTATACATTTCTTCAATTTTATTTGAAAAAAGTCATCCTAATCTCTTCTTTTTTACACTTGTCTTTAATTTATCAGATTGCTCTCCTCAACCTTTTTTTAATAGCAAAATTAACTGCAAACGTCTGTGTTCCCTGTATAAAAATAAAATTTTTAAGAAACTACAGAAAATACAGGATGCACTTGTATCTAATACTCTAATAATAATTAAAATTTTGTTCAAACCTTTCAGTTTTGTATATGATCCATACATTTTTAAATTTACTTCATATTTGATGAATATGATCGTAACAAGTGCCTTGTTATAATAATTAATGATACTAAAATATTTTATGTGACACACATATAATATATATAATATGTTCATAAATGTTCAAATATTTTCCTAAGAAACTACATGTCTATACTATGTCTATACCATGTCTATACTTGGTCGATTAGTATGATTGACGAGAAAGAATAGTTGTCTAAGCGTCATCTCGGTCATTAGCATTCTTTTCAGGATTTTTCTAATTCTCACAGAATTATCTGCAAGGATGGCAACGTAATGTGACCGTTATTGGGAAAATTGACATATCATAGTCACGTTGGAAATACATATATTTTCTCATTGGAAGAAAGTAACAAAAAGCGGAAGAGAATGCAGTTAATGATATCGAAATTACACGAGAAATTACGCGCGATGTATCATCTTGCTTTGCGAATGTATAAATTTCAATGTCTGTAGTTCTTTTTTTTTTTCTTCGAAAGTAATATTCGATCAATTTTTAGTATATGATCTTTTGCAATAAGGGTTAAGATTAGCTTCTGACCTAACAATCTTCAAACAGCTTCAAACCTAACATTTATAATATAAATTAATTTAACAAATAATAAATTATAACATTTGTAAATCATAAATAACAAATAAATAATAAATCATAAATAATAAATAAATAATAAATTATAATAATTATTTCACGAGATTTTTAATTACGAAATTTCACGTGACACTGTTTCATATAGCAAGCACAATATTTTGGACATTTTGCACAAAAATTCGCAGTCTAAATATTTAAACATTTAAATCGATAAAATCTGAATATTTAAGTATTTAAATCGATAAAGATCGAGAAAAAGATTTTTTTAATTTTATTTGGATATTTTATTAAATAAGCTTATACGATCTTTATTCATTTCAATCAAATTTTAATGAACCCCAATCAAAGGAAAAAGAAAGAAGAGAACGAACCAACAGCTTGAAGATTTATCTAATTACTAATTTAAGAGAAAGGGCAACCACTTGTACGAAAAGCTTCAATTAAAAGATACGAATATGAAAATGATCGACCAAAAACATTAATTGCAATAATTATGAAATTATTATTTCACAATGGTCGGAACGTATCGAAGTTCGATTGATATTGCTTTCAAGAAAGCCATCAACATTGGAGCCTCTACTAAAATATTTTGCTGTATTATTATATTAAAATTTAAAATAGTAATATTTATTATTTCTGAATTTTTTTTTTCTTTTTTTCTGAACTTTTTTTCATAGATCAATTTCTCCATCAATTGAAATTAATATAATATGACCTCCTAAAATAATTAAAGTATTTAATTATATGGAAATTCCATTATTAAATACATTTACTTTAATTACTTCAGGATTTTATATTGCATTAAGTCATTTATATTTTTTAAATAATTTTTTTTCAAAAAGTATAAAAGCATTATTTTCTACAATTTTAATAGGTTTATATTTTTCTATTATTCAAATTTTTGAATATAAAAATGCCTATTTTTGTATAAATGATAGAATTTATGCCTCGGAACGAGTTCGTATTAAAACTCTACTTTGTATTCACGCTCGCATTTTTTCCAAACACCGCCAAGGAAGGAAATATTAATTACGTCGTTACCTCGGTGGCCGGTGTTCTGAATTTCTTAACTTCCGGGTGTCTTGGCCCTTAAAACCGTAAAATCACAGGCCTCGCGAGAAGATGGACAATTAATGATACCTTCCAAGTTGTTTGCCTCTTCTCGAGACGTGCCTCATTTCCAACGGCTCATCAAAAAAAAAAAAAAAAAAAAACAAACGCACGATGCTATGAATATTCAAAAAATCGTTCCCGAAAGGGAGAACTTCCAGCGATTTTTACACAAGATGCGGTCTGTAATTTGGCCGCAACTTTTTACTTGCAACTAGAATACACTTTCGAAAACGAGTTTCATTGGGAATACTCCGAGACAGAAGTTTGTCCTTGAGATATTTCGAGTTTTCTTCGAGTTCTTTTACACCGCGTACTATCGACAATGGGCCGAGCAGGTGGCCGAGCGATCGTACAAATAGGTCGTGTAACTTCATAATGATCTGTCATTACCTCACACGACCTCTTTATGCACCTTTGCTGTAGTTTAAATTGTGTTTCGCGAACGTCTACGCTCGCATCTGCGTATCAGCGATCGAAGAAGATCGTCAGTGAATTGTTGTTGATGTTACCGATAAATTCATCAGACCAGTGATAAATTATTGTTTAAGAACATGAGAATTAACGTGGTTGACAGTTATTGAAATTTCTCTTAAGGTATTTTTGATATTTATGATATTTTCTGGTGAAAGGCATAAGTGAACCAATATTTTAATAATAGTAATACATAATAGTAATAGTAATAATATAAAGTTAAATATATTAGTATATTAAATTATATATATAATATTATTATATGTAAATATAATAAGAGTAATAATAGCAATAATAATAGTAGTAATATATAATATAATAGTAATCTTGTAATATTAATATTCATGAGATAACACTCTCTACTCACACTGCAAATGTTTTTTTATTCGTTGATTTTATCTGAGTTTCAAACCAAAAGAAAAAATACGAAATTTAAAATTCTCGAAATTCGATACTTTCTTAACTTGGAAAGATTTCAGGACTCTGACGTTTCGAATGATCTATCGCTAAATTACATACCAATGGTTGAAATCTTGATTTAGCTGAGAATTTTGAGTGAATTTTTCATAGATATCGAGTAGGTCGCGTATTCGTTTCATTGACGATTCATCGTAGACATTTGATTGATCGAAAATGGCCCGTGCGATTTGAGCGAAGCGCCTCTTCTCTCGTTGAATGAAACATTTCGTGCAGCGAGGGTTCAAGCCCCGAGACACCGTGCTTTGAATACGAATTGGTCGCATCTCGTGCAGACAGTGTGTTCCCGATTTTTCGAGAATCGCGTGAAAAACGGAGAAATTACGCTTCGAGGATCGCATCTTAAACGGCTTCGTTGGAAAACCAAGAGTGTTCTAGAAGTCGATGAAGAAAAATTTCGCTTGAAATTTCTTGAACATTTTCACAATGGGAACAACTTTGAGATACGGTCAATCTATGATTATTTCTTTTGCAAAGTAATCGTTCAATCTGTATATAGAAAGTTGCATCTTTATTATTATGAAATTTTATATTATATACAGTTATAAATGTTTTGTTACTGTAGAAAAATCTAACATATATCATGCAATATACTGGATTCCGTGTAATGGAGTCAACACGCTTATAATTTAGAAGAGTTTATTCCCTTTCAGTCGTGGTCGTGTATGAAATAGAATGATATAGAATGATTTACAATGATTTAGAATATGATGAATGTCTAATGCTCTTGAATATGATGTAGAATGATTTAGAATGTTTAATGCTTTCAACGATATAGAATGTCTCTATAATGATTTAGAATGTATTATCTGTAATGATTGAATGTTTATATATATTTGGATATCATCGTCAAGTGAAAGAGGAAGGAGCATAGATGACCAACTACTGGATCTTGCCCTTATGACTAACTATTCACAGATCACTTTTATGTGGACTGTTGCTAGCTCATTGTCAGCATAGATTCAATATTGTCCGGGTTGGTCGTCCAACATGCCATATATATGAATTTATATTATTATATAGTATTATGATATATTAGACGTGTAATATATCTAACGTGTTTCTGTTGTAAGAAATAAGCTCATCAAATTTTAATTTGAGTATCTTACATAGTTTTGAACATTACGTACATACTTATTACTTACATACATCTTTTTATATGTATATAGTTCATAGATCCTCACTCTGGTTACAACTATGAAACTGAACAGATAATTATCCTTTTGATAATTGGAAAACATGATGAACTCGTGTTCTTTAAATTTTAATTTACACCAAGATATTATCACATTATTATCACACAATCATACCACGCTAATCAATTGCTCTGTAAAATATCTTTATGTGTTGGTTTCTGGTTGGTTCTATTATTCATTCAATATGCAGTAAAAATTCATTTTATATAATGGATTACAAAATTTTACAACTTATCATGATAGGTTCAACTGTATTGCTTATTTTTAAAAATTGAAAGTTACGATCAACTTTTTCTAAATTCTAACTTAGTAATCTACCAGAAATTTTCTATTTCATTCACCAGAGTTTTATAATTTATTTATCACTGTTTATTATTATCATCTATTATTCAGTATTATCTGTCATTATTATTTACTATTATTTATCACTATTATTTATTATTATTATTAATATTATTTTACCATTTTTATTATTTACTATTATTATTTATTATTTATCACTATTATATACTATTATTATTTACTACTATTTATCCATAGAGACAATTTATCATAACAAATTTAATCAGCTTCCGCGTTTGCGCAATATCTTGAAAAAAAATAAACCAACCAGTTCGGTATAACCAGCAATTCTGTGTTCCAATGTCACGGATCGTCGTCACTGACATTGACTCTGTCAGCGTTATGTCATCGCAACTCTCTCCTCTCTGTCATTCAGTAGTCGTAGTGAACACGGAGCAGCCGCATTCTCAAGTTATGTCACTGTTCGTGCAATCCTCTTTTCGCTTTACCAACGTGGAGAAAGGATCAGTGGAGAAGCTAGCTATTCACGGTCTGTTTAGATTTTTCAACGCGTAGCTTTCTCTCATTTCTGCGAGCCTCATTCGCTCCGACACCTCCGCCGCGCAGTTTTCTGAATTTATCGTCCTTCGTTCCCGCTGTGTATCTACTTGACAGCAGAGATGAAATCGAATATCTCGCAAGCACGTTCGAATGTTTGATTGTTGGATTCCCTATGTAAACATTTCCAACAGTACTCTCGAGTATACTCTATGCTCTAAGCATGATAGTTTCGAATGTTTAATAAATATCTGCGGAAATGAAAGTAATACTTCCGAGCAGGCTCGAGTAGTATTAGGTGGGTAGAGAGATGGGATCGGGTATTTCACTTTAACCGTATCGACAATGCTGAGAGCATTTATGTCCAAATTTATGTTATTTTTAATTTTAATCCAAATTTCGTATAACGAAAATAAATTACGTAGCCTAGTTAATAATAATAATAATTTTTATTATTATTATAAATTAACAAGTTTCGAGAAATACTAATTTCCAAGATTCTAGTATTACTTGTGAAAATTTTCAATCTTACAGACATCGAACTACAATACTGTATGTAAATAATTTTTGTCAAGTTTTGTGTTTATTTTTAATATTTAAAATTTCATTTCACCATGAAATTAAAAACATTTAAAATTTCATTATTATATTAAATTAATATATTATATTATTATAACAATATTAAATTTGATTATTAAAAATATTAAATGTTGAATTTTTAACATTTTCAATATCTAAAATTTCGACAGTTACTATTCTGCCAGAATTTTCATCGACACGTGAAACCAAGTTTCAATGAAATTCATCTTCGACAAATACTCGCGATCAGATATCGCAAGATCCTTGGCGAGAGGATTCTCAGGCGCTGTCAGAAGGTATCATTCCGCGAATTTATCTCACCGTACGTTTGAAACGGCCGAGACTCGGTGTGAGTTCACAGTTCCCTACGGTTTTATCGCGATGGAACGGTGAAGAAGAATAAGGAGAATCCTGCAACCCACGCTTTGATTCGCGATCTGCACCCACACGCGAGGATACTGATGCGTTCACAGACGGCGTTGCACCACCAGTCAATTGTCTGACAGGCTATCGATACGTTTAAAAATTGCAGACGGGTACCTGGTTGATTTCATCACAGAAATTTCATTATTCTACTCTCGTCGATTCGTCGAAGAAGAGATCTTTGCCTTTTTCTTACAATTAGCTCGCAAAAGTGTTTGAACATTTGTAGAAATCTTTACGCATATACAACAATCGTTTTCATATGTCAGTATACAATGACGATCTACATATTCATATCAATGTACAATAATAATCTTTGCATATTAGTGAAAGTCAAAAGTAATCAAATGTTGCGAGTTTGTGTAATATTTGATATACATTAGTGTGAGGACACGTATTAAGAAAAGAAAAGAAAAAATACAGAGCAAGAGAGGCACCAAATCTTGCAAGTAGGTCAAACGTGACAGAGATTAATATTTGGGACAACGTGGCAGTGTTTAGACTCGCAGGATTGTTAATAACGTTACTCTGAACTGAGATTTGAACGCTTAAATATCTCAGAATCAAATTTAACTGCACAAATATTTTGAAATGTTATTAGTTTTGTAGTATGCCTTTATGCTGTCGGATTGGTAAAATTTAAAACACAAGTAAATCGCAGATGCTATGAATAAAAATTTGGAAGCACAGAAGTGTACAGAATGTAGACATAATATATAGAAATATATAAAATATTCAAAATGTAATCCCTTGCGAAGCAAAGTAATTTTGTACTTGAACATCATTTTTCAAATTACTTAACTAAATATAAAATCTCACGTCTTGCAGTCTTATTAAATGGTCCAGATTGAAGACAACGATTAAATCAAATAGAAATCGTGTAATGTGAATTACATGGGAAAAATTATTAGAGAAAAATCATAAATTAAGAGCAACACTGGACAAAAAATAGTATAAAATAACATAGTGTATGTATAGCATGAGATAACACTCTTGTATAAAATATATATTGTAACACAGGAAAAATAGAATGGAACACATAAATTAATCAATACAAATGTAATCAAGACTGCAGAAGCAACATGCAAACCAGAACAAAGTGACGATACAAAGGTAATTAATTAATATAGGACGGGATAGTAAGGTGGAGTAGATGGTAACGTACGAAGGCAATCAATTAACATAAATACAATTAAGAACGTAACAACATGATTATGAAAAGAAGAATAGAAAAAGAAGCGATAACGATGCATACAATGGGACGATCATGTCTTATAATTCACTTCCACGAGGCTTTCAAGTATTGTTACGCGATAAACGATTCGAAAGACTGTTAGTTAACCAGCAATCGTTGCACCGGCTGCATAGAAAGGATTGCTCGCGACGTGGAATTGAAGAATATCTAATGGAGATAACGAGCATGGCACAGCCTTCGTCGTCTTCCTTATTCCGCTCACGACGACCGCTGATTGACGATCTCGGTCAAAAGAGAGAGAAAAAAAAAAAAGAAAAAAAACAGAAAAGAAAAGGAAGAAGGTTATCACGTCAAATCGTCAAAGGCCTGTTGGAAATCGATGCTAACGTAACTGTACGAGCGAATCAACAACGAGTGGAGCACCACATTCAAATCGTTGCTCTAGCACGTGGACGACGATCGAGAAAAAAAAGAAAGAAACAGAATCGAGGTCACGGATCAGACGAAATGAGAATTCCTTGATCTTGAACGATCGATGATGGTTGAATTATTCCAGCCAAGGTCAGGGGACAGTTAGAATCCTTTGGCTGAGGGGGGAGAGTGGGGGAGGAGGGAAAGGAAGATTGGACGTGGGCCAAGAGTAACTGTGCCCGGGGCCGCTTATCTCTTGCCCACTTATGCGAAATTCTCAACCGAGGAAATCCACGCCTCTCGTCCCAGAAAAACGAAACGGGTTACGTCATGTATCCGCTGTCCCGTTAAAACTATGGAAATTTCGGCGGCAACTCGGCTTCGTCGTGAATTCCATTTCGCTTCGGCTGATCAACCCCTTTGCGGATGTATCTCGTTTTTGCACCGACATTGATTAATTGGCTGTAATTAATTTTCATTAAACAAATATCGATGATATGATAAATAGTAATGGTATAAATTTCTGGTTAATTTTGCTAATTTCGACTAGTTGCAAGTTCATTAATATGGATTTTTGTTAAGAGGTAGTTTTCCTATCTGAGAGTAACTAAATTAATAACAATATGGTTTAATATGAACTCATTTTTATTATCGTTAATATTTATGTGTATAATATGTATAAAATATGTGTGGCTAAGAAATGAGGATGAAAATGAATATAATTGAAATGTTTTAAACAATTTATTATCGTTTCAATTGTCACAAGTTTAATAGTATTAACAGTTTAATATTATTTGGAATATAAAAATGATTTTGAATAATATTATTTGGAATAGGAAAATTATTTTAAATAATATTATTTGAAAAGTAAGAATATTATTTTTAGTAAAGTTAAGAATCCTTTGTAAATATCTTCAATGCGTCTATAGTATAATGTACGACCAGAATAATCTTTTGCTTCAATCTAAGTCAATAAAAAGTCTTACAATTAGAACAAACGCTATGTTTATTTAGCTGTAAAATTTATTAATTTCATTTTATATAACGAAATACATCATTATTCTATTCAATCAGAAGAAGATAAAATTTCTTCGAGTGAATAAAAAAAAGTGAACTCTTCTCGGTATTTCGAATAACAATTCGAAACTATTTTATTACCTTTTTCATTACGAAGATTGATAATAATAAAATGATTTGTCTTTTCAATATAGAGAAATATCTGAATATAAATATCGAAAGAATAATGATGCTGCTGATTCGGTATTAATATAACCCAAATAAAAATAATAATAAATATAAGTTTCGTTGAGATAAAGTTGATGTTTCCGTACACACATTCCATAATTCCTCGTAACTTGTAATTGTATTAGAAAATGAGCATATAGTTGAAAGCTGTTATTGTCGATAAAATTATTAAAAATAGAATATTTATAATATTTTTAATATTTACAATATTTACAATATTTTTAGTCATAATAATTTTATAATATTTTTAGTACAGTGTAATAATTTAGTTAATAATTTGATAGTTATGACATTTATAATATTTAATATTTTTAGTTTTTATTATAATATTTTTATTAGATGATAAATATTAAAAATAAAAAGTGTTCTGAAACTTATGAGAAGATTGACCTCGGTCAACTTTATTCAGACCAATTGTACAATTTTCAGGCACACTGAATCGAAGACATGCGGATAGGCGTAGGCGCGTTTAGCGCCTTGATAATACTGATTTCGTCGACGTCTGCACAGGATGGTAAGATTTCGTTCATTGCTACCGAGTTTGAAATAATATCAGTTGTGTAGCATTCGTGATTCACATGTCGAGTCGACATGAATGGTTCGAATGTCCCTTTAGGGATCACGTGAACTATCTATTTTCTTGACAAGCCCATTTACAATGCGATTCGCGGACACGTGATCATTTGTTTCATTTCTTCATCTTCGTCAGCAGCGTAAACTCGTTTCGCGAAAGACGTGTAGCTTTGAACGTATCGGAGGAAACGTTGCTACCGTAAAATTCCGAATATCAACAATCTTTCGAGTGTTAACATTTCCAGCTGCGAAAATTTATGCAATCTCACATTTTTGAAGAACTGGAGTTTAAGTCTATATAGCGTTGCAAAAATATGTAAAATATTGGAAGCAGAGTACTTGTTATAATATTTAGTACCGAACAGAAATTTTTATTTTGACTGTTTCGCGTTTTTCCGTCAAAATAGAAATTATGTATTTTAATGTAATTGATTACAGAAACGAGTTACAGTTCCTATTTCAATGAAAAAAAAAAAAAACGTAACATGCATTACGTTTTTATTAATTTAAATTTTCCTCATCTAATTTTGTAAGAAAGAAATTTATATCCGCTACCAAATATTGTATCAAATATTCTATTTTCAATATCTTATATATTTTCCCACATCGTGTACATGCTTTTATCGTAAATCTTCCATAAAACCTAGAGTCTAGCAATTATTATTTACAGTCATTTCTATTATTTTATCCAACAACTGTCAAAATTCCCATTATTTTATCTAGTTGTTATCATAATTATTTCTGTTATTTTAGTGAAGAGTCTTTTCTTCCCTCATCTGCCACATAAACATCCGAAAAGCGGTTTCGTATGTGTGGAAGTGGGATATCATCCCGATCCTCACGACTGTAAGGTATTCTACAGATGTGTTGATTGGGGATTCGGATTACCTCTGACGCGGTTCACATTCGAGTGCGGTTTCGGGACAGTATTCTCGAAGATGAGAGGTAACATTTGTACTTTCCCTGGCGATAGCGGACGACCAGAGTGTAGCAGAAATTCCACAAACGACAATGGAGCGAGTTGGACAACCATCAGCCCGACTACGACTAAGATCACGATCGCGAGTAAATTACCGCCGACACCTTTACAGACTACTACCATAAGATCACCAACGACTGGCCAATCTTCCGAAACAAGTGGAAAACCAGCAAACGACCAGGGTCGAGGGAAGTGTGTCCAAGAAGGATTCTTCGCTGATCCGAACGACTGCAAGAAATTCTATAGGTGCGTCGACGAAGGTTCCGAAAAGTTTGTAAAGTACGAGTTCGAGTGTGGTGTTGGTACCGTCTGGGATCCAGATATTGAAGGCTGCAACCATCCTTGGGCAGTATCACGAGAAGATTGTAAAGAAGGTACAGGGACTGGACAACCAAGTCAACCTGGTGACACCACGGGACAAACTGGTTCCCCCGGTAGCGCGGCAACAGGAGCTACATCTGGAATTTCTGGATCTCCTGGCATACCTGGATCACCTGGTACTCCTGGTACACCTGGATCACCTGGTACACCTGGTACACCTGGTACACCTGGTACTCCTGGTACATCTGGATATCCTGGCACTTCTGGATCTCCTGGTACACCTGGATATCCTGGCACTTCTGGATCTTCTGGTACACCTGGATCACCTGGTACATCTGGATATCCTGGCACATCTGGATCTTCTGGCACGCCTGGATCACCTGGTACACCTGGATCGCCTGGTTCACCGGGATCGTCTGGTACACCAGGATCGCCTGGTACACCTGGATCTCCTGGCACTTCTGGATCTCCTGGTACACCTGGATATCCTGGCACTTCTGGATCTTCTGGTACACCTGGATCACCTGGTACATCTGGATATCCTGGCACATCTGGATCTTCTGGCACGCCTGGATCACCTGGTACACCTGGATCGCCTGGTTCACCGGGATCGTCTGGTACACCAGGATCGCCTGGTACACCTGGATCTCCTGGTATTTCTGCATCTCCTGGTACACCAGGAACACCTGGATCTCCAGGTACTTCAGGAACACCTGGTACGTCGGGCACCCCTGGATATCCTGGTATTTCTGCACCTCCTGACACTGCGGGTACTTCGGGAACTCCTGGAACACCGGGTACGCCGGGAACACCTGGATCTCCTGGTTCTCCGGGCACTCCAGGAATTTCTGGTACACCAGGAATCCCTGGAATTTCTGGTACTCCGGGAACACCTGGATCTCCTGGTACACCGGGCACTCCTGGAACTCCGGGATCTCCAGGAACTCCTGGAACTTCCGGTATTCCTGAAAAACCTGGATCTGCTGGTACGCCAAGCACTCCAGAAATTCCTGGAACGACGGAAATACTTGGAACTACTGATACTACGGGAATTCCTGGAATTTCTGATAGTTCAGGAACATCAGGTATGTCTAACACTTCAGAAACATCTGGCAGCACACATACATCTGGACCTGGTGTAACTGACATTTCTGGCACAGCAACTAATTCAGGGATCTCTGGCACATCAGAAAATTCTGATACTCCTGCTGCAACTAGCATTTCTGCTACTCCTGGCAAACCTGGCACATCTGGCACACCTGGCACACCTGTTAGACCTAGCACTTCAGAAATTCTTGGCACATCAGATAGTTCTCTTAGTCCTTTCACTTCTGACACATCTGACGCATCAAGCATTCCAAACATACCAAACAATCCAGCAACACTTGCAACTCCAAATAGACCAGAAACCTCTGACACTCTTGGTACTCCTAGCATTCCAGATAATCCAGGTACATCTAGAACTCTGAGAACATCAAGTAATCCACCAACTCCTGACACTCCTGATATCTCACGTAGTTCCAGCACTTCTGGCATTCCAGATACGTCTGCCATACCTGGCTCTCCTGGCAAACATTCTACATCTAATAATCCCACTATAACAAGTATCCCAATAAACTCTGATACTCCAGGAACATCAGGAAATCCCAGTAATCCTGGTATTTCTGGCACTCATGAAGCCACCGGCGCACCTAGTAGCACTAGTGACAGTAGCACTAGTAGCACATCTGACTCTTCTAACACTACTACATCCACCACTTCCAGTACATCATCTTCAAGCCCAAACACACCTGACGCTTCTGGTGTAACATTTGAAAACGTTGCTGTTTCTGGCATCACTGATCTTCCCAGTCTTACAGACACTCCTGAAATTAAAGACACAACTAGTTATACTGACGCTAGTGGTACATCAAGCAGTTCCAGTAAACCAATTATTCCAGAAAAATCTGGTACCCTTGAAACATCGAAAGCTACTGAAACTCCTAGTACCTCTCGCAAAGTTGCTGCCTCCGGCTTTCCTGACGAATACACTCTTCCTACCACTCCTGATGTATCCCTCACTCCTCGCACTCATAATACAAGTTCTTTTCCCGACAATAACGATACACACAGCAGATCCAGTAGACTACCTGTTCCAATACCACCTGATCCTACATCGAAACCTGTTGTTCTTACTAGTAGAACTGCTTTTGCTACGTTTATTGCCTACAGTGGTATCCCCAGCTGTGCAGATACTGTTTCTTCTGGTTATACTCCTGATATTCGAATGCCTAGTTCTATTGAGGGTACTGATTCATCACATAATACCAGTACGCCAATCCACTCGAGCACACCAGATACTTCTGAAACACCAATAAACCCTGACAGTCCTGGTAGCTTTGGCAGCCTTGACACCTTTGGTGCTCCTGTTCTTTCTGATACTAGCACAATCAGCTCTCTCAACACACCTAGTATACACCGCGATTCCAGTACATTAACAACGCTGCACAATAGTACTGCCGAAACATCAGCAAGACTTTCCATTGCTGACACTTCTGGCATTGCAGTGCTCTCTGAGAACAATAATATTCCCAGCATCACAGACATTCCAAAAATTAGTGGCACAACTGACTCCCCTGATGTTATTGGTACATCAAGCAAGCCCAGTAAATTAACTATCAAAAAACCATCTGGTACCCGTAGAAAGTTGGAACCTAGTACCTCCCGCAAGGCTGATGCCTCACGCTACCATGATGACTACACACTTCCTACCACTCCTGATATTGCCCTTACTCCGCGCACTCCCAATATAACTTTCTTCCCCGACACTGACAGCAGTTCCAGTAAACCAACTACCCCAAAATCATTTGATAGCTTCATACCACCGGGACATACTACCATTCCTGGCAGCTATCGGAGGGTTACTGAATCAGGCTTCCCTGACGAATACACTCTTCCATTCACTCCTGATGTTCCCCTTACTCCTCGCACTCCTAATATAACATTCTTTCCCGAACTTACTGATACAGATAGTTCCACGACCTCAATAACCATGCAAACAGCTAATACTGCTGAAACAACAGCAAGTCCAGCCACTGCTGGCACTTCTGCCATTCCTGTCGTCTCTGAGATCACTGATCTTCCCAGTCTTACAGACTCTCCTATGATTAGTCACACAACTAGCTCCTCTGACGATAATGCTATATCATATAGTCCCAGTAAGCCAAAGATACGAAAAACATCTGATACCATCAAAACATCGAGACCAGCCCCCACACCTACTAGCACTCGCAAGGTTGCTGCCCCTGGCATCATTGATCTTCCCAGTCTTACAGACTCTCCTAAGATTAGTGACACAACTAGCTCCTCTGACGCTGATGGAACATCAAGCAGTTCAAGTAAACCGACTATCGCAGAAACATCTAGTGGCTCCAGAATATCGAGACCTGCTCCCATTCCTACTATCTCTCGCAAGGCTGGTGTCTCTGGCACTACTGATCTTCCCAGTCTTACAGATTCTCCTAAGATTAGTGACACAGCTACCACCTCTCACGTTAATGGAACATCAAGTAGATCCAGTAAACCGATTATCACAAAAACATTTGGTGGCATCAGAACATCGAGACCCGCTCCCGTTCCTACTGGAACTCGCAAGGTTGCTGTATCTGGCACCACTGACCTTCCCCGTCTTACAGACTCTCCTAAGATTAGTGACACCACTGGCTCCTCTGACGCTAAGGGAACATCAATCAGTTCCAGTAAACCGACTATCCCAGAAACATCTAGTAGCATCGAAACATCGAGACCTGCTCCCGTTCCTACGAGTGCTCGCAAGGCTGGTGTCTCTGGCACCGCTGATCTTCCCAGTCTTACACAGTCGCCGAAGGTTAGTGACACAACTAGCTCCGCTCACGGTAATGGAACATCAAGTATTTCCAGTAAACCGACTTTGCCAAAAACATTTGGCGGCATCAGAACATCGAGACCAGCACCCGTTCCTACCGGCACTCGCAAGGTTGCTGCATCTGGCACCACTGACCTTCCCAGTCTTACAGACTCTCCTAAGATTAGTGACACTACTGGCTCCTCTGACGCTAATGGAACATCAATTAGTTCCAGTAAACCAACTATCGCAGAAACATCTAGTGGCATCAGAACAGCGGGACCTGCTCTCGTTCCTACTAGCTCTCGCAAGGCTGGTGTCTCTGGCACCACTGATCTTCCCAGTCTTACAGATTCTCCTAAGATTAGTGATATAACTGGCTCCTCCGACGCTAATGGAACATCAATTAGTTCCAGTAAACCAACTATCGCAGAAACATCTAGTGGCATCAGAACAGCGGGACCTGCTCTCGTTCCTACTAGCTCTCGCAAGGCTGGTGTCTCTGGCACCACTGATCTTCCCAGTCTTACAGATTCTCCTAAGATTAGTGATATAACTGGCTCCTCCGACGCTAATGGAACATCAAGTAGTCCCAGTGAACCGACTATCCCAGAAAAATCTAGTGGCATCGAAACATCGACACCTACTCCCGTTCCTACTAGCTCTGGCAAGGCTGGTGTCTCTGGTACCACTGATCTTCCCAGTCTTACACAGTCTCCGAAGATTAGTGCCACAACTAGCTCCGCTGACGGTAATGGAACATCAAGTATTTCCAGTAAACCGACTATGCCAAAAACATTTGGTGGCATCAGAACATCGAGACCAGCTCCCGTTCCTACTGGCACTCGCAAGGTTGCTGTATCTGGCACCACTGACCTTCCCAGTCTTACAGACTCTCCTAAGATTAGTGACACTACTGGCTCCTCTGACGCTAATGGAACATCAAGTAGTTCCAGCAAACCGACTCTCGCAGAAACATCTAGTGGCATGGAAACATCAAGACCTGCTCCAGTTCCTACTATCTCTCGCAAGGCTGGTGTCTCTGACACCGCTGATCTTCCCAGTCTTACACAGTCTCCGAAAGTTAGTGACACAACTAGCTCCGCTGACGGTAATAGAACATCGAGTGTTTCCAGTAAACCGACTGTGCCAAAACCATTTGGTGGCATCAGAACATCGAGACCAGCTCCCGTTCCTACTGGCACTCGCAAGGTTGCTGTATCTGGCACCACTGACCTTCCCAGTCTTACAGACTCTCCTAAGATTACTGACACTACTGGCTCCTCTGACGCTAATGGAACATCAATTAGTTCCAGTAAACCAACTATCGCAGAAACATCTAGCGGCATCAGAATATCGCAACCTGCTTCCGTTCCTACTAGCTCTGGCGAGGCTGGTGTCTCTGGTACCACTGATCTTCCCAGTCTTACACAGTCTCCGAAGATTAGTGCCACAACTAGCTCCGCTGACGGTAATGGAACATCAAGTATTTCCAGTAAACCGACTATGCCAAAAACATTTGGTGGCATCAGAACATCGAGACCAGCTCCCGTTCCTACTGGCACTCGCAAGGTTGCTGTATCTGGCACCACTGACCTTCCCAGTCTTACAGACTCTCCTAAGATTACTGACACTACTGGCTCCTCTGACGCTAATGGAACATCAAATATTTCCAGTAAACCGACTATCCCAGAAACATCTAGTGGCATCAGAACAGCGGGACCTGCTCTCGTTCCTACTAGCTCTCGCAAGGCTGGTGTCTCTGGCACCACTGATCTTCCCAGTCTTACAGATTCTCCTAAGATTAGTGATACAACTGGCTCCTCCGACGCTAATGGAACATCAAGTAGTCCCAGTGAACCGACTATCCCAGAAAAATCTAGTGGCACCGAAACATCGAGACCTGCTCCCGTTCCTACTAGCTCTCCCATGGCTGGCGTCTCTGGCACCACTGATCTTCCCACTCTTACGGACTCTCCTAAGATTAGTGACACTACTGGCTCCTCTGATGCTAATGGAACATCAAGTAGTTCTAGTAAACCGACTATCCCAGAAACATCTAGTGGCATCGAAACATCGACACCTACTCCCGTTCCTACTAGCTCTCGCAAGGCTGGTGATTCTGGCACCGCTGATCTTCCCAGTCTTACGCAGTCGCCGAAGGTTAGTGACACAACTAGCTCCGCTGACGGTAATGGAACATCAAGTATTTCCAGTAAACCGATTATCACAAAAACATTTGGCATCAGGACATCGAGACCAGCTCCCGTTCCTACTGGCACTCGCAAGGTTGCTGTATCTGGCACCACTGACCTTCCCAGTCTTACAGACTCTCCTAAGATTAGTGACACTACTGGCTCCTCTGATGCTAATGGAACATCAAGTAGTTCTGGTAAACCGACTATCCCAGAAACATCTAGTGGCATCGAAACATCGACATCTGCTCCCGTTCCTACTAGCTCTCGCAAGGCTGGTGATTCTGGAACCGCTGATCTTCCCAGTCTTACACAGTCGCCGAAGGTTAGTGACACAACTAGCTCCGCTGACGGTAATGGAACATCAAGTATTTCCATTAAACCGACTATCCCAGAAACATCTAGTGGCATCGAAACATCGACACCTGCTCCCGTTCCTACTAGCTCTCGCAGGGCTGGTGATTCTGTCACCGCTGATCTTCCCAGTCTTACACAGTCGTCGAAGGTTAGTGACACAACTAGCTCCGCTGACGCTAATGGAACATCAAGTATTTCCAGTAAACCGATTACCACAAAAACATTTGGCATCAGGACATCGAGACCAGCTCCTGTTCCTACTGGCACTCGCAAGGTTGCTGTATCTGGCACCACTGACCTTCCCAGTCTTACAGACTCTCCTAAGATTAGTGACACTACTGGCTCCTCTGATGCTAATGGAACATCAAGTAGTTCTAGTAAACCGACTATCCCAGAAACATCTAGTGGCATCGAAACATCGACACCTGCTCCCGTTCCTACTAGCTCTCGCAAGGCTGGTGATTCTGGCACCGCTGATCTTCCCAGTCTTACACAGTCGCCGAAAGCTAGTGACACAGCTAGCTCCGCTGACGGTAATGGAACATCGAGTGTTTCCAGTAAATCGACTATGCCAAAATCATTTGGTGGCGTCAGAACATCGAGACCAGCTCCCGTTCCTACTGGCACTCGCAAGGTTGCTGTATCTGGCACCACTGACCTTCCCAGTCTTACAGACTCTCCTAAGATTAGTGACACAACTACCTCCTCTGACGCTAATGGTACCTCAAGTAGTTCCAGTAAGCCTACGATTCCAAAAACGTCAGGTTCCTCTAGAACTGTTAGGCCTGCTCCCGTTTCTAGTAGCTCTCGCAAGACTGGTGTCTCTGGCACCACTGATCTTCCCAGTCTTACAGGCTCTCCTAAGATTGGTGACACAACTACCACTTCTGACGCTAATGGAACATCAAGTAGATCCAGTAAACCGACTATGTCAAAAACATTTGGTGGCATCAGAAGATCGAGACCAGCTCCCGTTCCTACTGGCACTCGCAAGGTTGCTGTATCTGGCACCACCGACCTCCCCAGTCTTACAGGCTCTCCTAAGATTAGTGACACAACTACCTCCTCTGACGCTAATGGTACCTCAAGTAGTTCCAGTAAACCTACGATTCCAAAAACATCTGGTTCCCCTAGAACTTCGAGACCTGCTCCCATTCCTACTGGCACTCGCAAGGTTGCTGTCTCTGGCACCACTAACCTTCCCAGTCTTACAGACTCTCCTAAGATTGGTGACACAGCTACCACTTCTGACGCTAATGGAACATCAAGTAGATCCAGTAAACCGACTATGCCAAAAACATTTGGTGGCATCAGAACATCGAGACCAGCTCCCGTTCCTACTGGCACGCGCAAGGTTGCTGTATCTGGTACCACTGACCTTCCCAGTCTTACAGACTCTCCTAAGATTGGTGACACAACTACCTCCTCTGACGCTAATGGAACATCAAGTAGTTCCAGCAAACCGACTCTCGCAGAAACATCTAGTGGCATGGAAACATCAAGACCTGCTCCAGTTCCTACTATCTCTCGCAAGGCTGGTGTCTCTGACACCGCTGATCTTCCCAGTCTTACACAGTCTCCGAAAGTTAGTGACACAACTAGCTCCGCTGACGGTAATAGAACATCGAGTGTTTCCAGTAAACCGACTGTGCCAAAACCATTTGGTGGCATCAGAACATCGAGACCCGCTCCCGTTCCCACTGGCACACGCAAGGTTGCTGTATCTGGCACCACTGACCTTCCCAGTCTTACAGACTCTCCTAAGATTAGTGACACAACTACCTCCTCTGACGCTAATGGTACCTCAAGTAGTTCCAGTAAACCGACTATCCCAGAAACATCTAGTGGCATCGAAACATCAAAACCTGCTCCCGTTTCTACTACCTCTCGCAAGGCTGGTGTCTCTGGCACCGCTGATCTTCCCAGTCTTACACAGTCGCCGAAAGTTAGTGACATAACTAGCTCCGCTGACGGTAATGGAACATCGAATGTTTCCAGTAAACCGACTATGCCAAAACCATTTGGTGGCATCAGAACATCGAGACCCGCTCCCGTTCCTACTGGCACACGCAAGGTTGCTGTATCTGGCACCACTGACCTTCCCAGTCTTACAGACTCTCCTAAGATTAGTGACACAGCTACCTCCTCTGACGCTAATGGTACCTCAAGTAGTTCCAGTAAACCGACTATCCCAGAAACATCTAGTGGCATCGAAACATCAAAACCTGCTCCTGTTTCTACTACCTCTCGCAAGGCTGGTGTCTCTGGCACCGCTGATCTTCCCAGTCTTTCACAGTCGCCGAAAGTTAGTGACATAACTAGCTCCGCTGACGGTAATGGAACATCGAGTGTTTCCAGTAAACCGACTATGCCAAAACCATTTGGTGGCATCAGAACATCGAGACCCGCTCCCGTTCCTACTGGCACACGCAAGGTTGCTGTATCTGGCACCACTGACCTTCCCAGTCTTACAGACTCTCCTAAGATTAGTGACACAACTACCTCCTCTGACGCTAATGGTACATCAAGTAGTTCCAGTAAACCGACTATCCCAGTAACATCTAGTGGCATAGAAACATCAAAACCTGCTCCCGTTTCTACTACCTCTCGCAAGGCTGGTGTCTCTGGCACCGCTGATCTTCCCAGTCTTACGCAGTCGCCGAAAGTTAGTAACATAACTAGCTCCGCTGGCGGTAATGGAACATCGAGTGTTTCCAGTAAACCGACTATGCCAAAACCATTTGGTGGCATCAGAACATCGAGACCCTCTCCCGTTCCTACTGGCACTCGCAGGGTTGCTGTATCTGGCACCACTGATCTTCCCAGTCTTACAGACTCTTCTAAGATTAGTGGCACAACTACCTCCTCTGACGCTAATGGTACATCAAGCATTTCCATTATAGCTAAAAGTTTGCAAACACCTGATATACCTGAAAGACTAGCACATCCTGACTTTTCTGGTACTTCTGGCACTCCTTCTACCACTGCCACTCATGGCGTCACCGGCGCTCCAAGTAGCATTAGTAGGTCCAATACTACTAGTGGCACTAGTGACACTAGTAGCACATCTGACTCTTCTGACACTACCACATCCAGCAGTTCTAGTACGTCATCATCAAGCTCCCACACACCTGAGTCTTTCGAAACATCATTACATCCTTCTGCTACTGGTACATCTGGAAACGTTACTGTTTCCGGCATCGCTAATGTTCCCAGTCAGACAGACACTCCTACGATTGGTGACACAACTAGCTCCTCTGTCGCTAATGCTGCAACAAGCAGCTCCAGTACATCTAGAAGTTTGCACTCACCTGGTATACCTGAAACACCTGCAAATCCTGACAGTTCTCATGCCTGTGGCACTCCTTCTACTTCTGGTGCTTCTGGTGATTGTGATGTTACTGGTCCTTCTCGTACTCACAGCACATCTGACTTTTCTACTCACACTCGTAGCACATTTGGCTCTTTTGATACTAATGCTATTTATAGCAGTTCCAGTAGGATAACTGTTCTGCAAATATCTGGTACTGCTGGAACATCAGTAAATTCTGCCACTCCTGGTAAGGCTGTTGTCTCTGACATCACTGATATTCTCATGCTTCCTCAAGCGGCTGGTATTTCCAGTTCTCCTCGCACTCCTGATATTCCTGACAAATCTGGCTCCCCTAACATTAATGATACATCAAGTAATTCTAGTACATCAACTGTCCTAGTAACTCCTGTAACAGCTGCTACTCCTGATATCTTGGATAGTTTTGCCTCCGATGCTCCTGGTAGTTCTGATATTCCTGTCACTGCTGATACTTGTAGCACATCTGGCTTTTCTGACTCTTGTGTTATATACAGCGGTTCCAGTACGGTAACCAACTTGCACACACCTGGTGCTCTTGAAATGTCAGTAATTCCTGCTAGTCCTGATATCTCTGGCGCTCCTGACATTCCTAGCACATCTGTTTCTTTTACTATTACTGATATATCCTTTGACCATAGTTCACCAACTATCATTCTTATGTCTGACAATTCTGGTACATCAAGAGATCCTACTATTCCTGGTGCCTCTGCTGCTCCTGATATTTCCAGTGCTCCTTGCTCTCCTAACGCTCCTGCCACAGCTGAGTCTCGTAGCGTTAATGTTACAGCAAGCAATTCCAGTACACCAACTATTCTAATAGCTCCTGTAACGTCGGACCAGCCTGATACTGGTACTTCTGCCTCTTCCGTTAGTCCTGATGTATTTGTTCCATCTGACACTCCTGGCTCTGCTGATGCATTTAGTATGGATATTCCAAGTAAACGGCAAAAACTCGGTGGAATTTCAAAATATCCTACTTCTATTTCTTCCTGCAATCCTAGTGTTCCTAGCAGTGTTATTACTTCAGGTAGCGCAAGAACCTCTATATCATCAGATAGGTCTGTTTTTGCTGGTACATTCAGCAGTTCTCCTATTCCATCTAGCCCAAGAACCCGTGAAACAACAGACAGTCGTGATACTGCTGGTACATCTAGCAGTTTTCCTACCGCAACTATCCCAAAAACCGATGAGACAACAGTAAGTCCTGGTACTGCTGGTACATCTGACAGTTCTACTACTCCAACTAGCCCAGGAATGCAGGAAACAACTGAAAGTCGTGGTACCGCTGGTACATCTAGCAGTTCTAATACTACAAGTGACCCAAGATCATCTGCAGCACTAGAAAGTCCTGGTGTCTCTAGCACTCCTTCTACTTTTGCCATTCCTTCTACCTCTGCCACTCCTTCTATCTCTGGCACTCCTTCTACCTCTGCCACTCCTTCTACCTCTGGCACTCCTTCTACCTCTGGCACTCATGGCGCCCGCGGTGCTGCTAGTAGCAGTAGTAGTAATGATACCACTAGTGGCCTTGGTAGCACAACTGACTCTCTTGATACCATTACATCCAGCAATTCCAGTACATCAGCAAGCCCGCCCACACCTGATGCTTCAGAAACATCATTACATCCTGCTGTTACTCGTACATCTGGAGATGTTAATCCTTCCGGCGTCACTGATGTTCCCATTCCAACAGACACTCCTACGGTTAGTGACACAACTGGCTCCTCTGTCGCTAATGCTACATCAAGCAGTTCCAGTACATCTAGAAGGTTAGACGAACCTAATATACCTGAAACACCATCAAATCCTGACACTCCTCGTACCTCTGGCACTCCCTCTGTCTCTGGTCCTTCTTCTACCTCTGACCCTCCTACCTCTGGTACTCCTACCTCTAGTGCTTCTGGTATTTCTGATGCTACTAGCCCTACTTTTCGTACTCACAGCACATCTCACTTTTCTGAAACTACTCGTACTCATAGCAAATTCGCCTCTTTTGACACTACTGCTATATATATATATAGCATTTCCAGTACGATTCTGCAAATATCTGGTACTGCTGAAATATCAGTAAATTCTGCCACTCCCGGTAACGCTGTTGTCTCTAACATCACTGATATTCCCGTACTACCTCAACCTGCTGGTATTTCCAGTTCTCATCGCACTCCTGATATTCCTGACGAAACTGAATCTCCTAACGTTAATGATACATCAAGTAATTCTAGTACATCAACTATTCCAATAACTCCTGGAACATCGAGCCAGCTTGGTACTGGCAGTGACATTTCTGCCACTTTCGTTAACCCTGACATAGCTGGCCTACCTGACAATTTTGGTACATCCAACAATTTTAGCACCACAGGTACTCCTGTAACAGCTGCTACTCCTGATATCTTGGATACTTTTGCCTCCGATGCTCCTGGTAGTTCTGATGTTCCTGTCACTGCTGATACTTGTAGAACATCTGGCTTTTCTGACTCTGGTGTTATATACAGCGGTTCCAGTACAGTAACCAATTTGCACACACCTGTTGCTCTTAAAATGTCAGTAATTCCTGCTAATCCTGATACCTCTGGCGCTCCTGACATTCCTAGCACATCTGTTTCTTTTACTATTACTGATATATCCTTTGACCATAGTTCACCAACTATCACTCTTATGTCTGACAATTCTGATACATCAAGAGATCCTACTATTCCTGGTGCCTCTGCTACTCTTGGTGCCTCTGATGCTCCTGATATTTCCAGTGCTCCTTCCTCTCCTGACGTTTCTGCCACGACTGAGTCTCTTAGCGTTAATGTTACAGCAAGCAATTCCAGTACACCAACTATTCTAATAGCTCCTGTAACATCCGACGAGCTTGATACTGGTTCTTCTGCCACTTCTGTTAACCCTGAAATATCTGGCTTACTTGACCTTCCGGGCTCTGCTCACTCACCTAACAGTTCTGTTACTCCAAGAAAACGGCGAAGACTCTTTGCAGTATCACGATATTCTAGTAGTAATTCTTCCAGTATTCCAATGAGTTCTGAGTTTTCTAGCGTTTTTGGTTCAAGTAGCTCAAGAACCTCTATAGGATCTGAAATTCTTGATGATTCAGCTAGCAGTTTTCCTACTCCAATCAGCCCAAGAATCTATGAATTAACAGGAAGTCCTAGTACTAGTGGTACATCTAACAGTTCTCTTACGCTAGCTAGCCCAAGAACTCAGGAATCAACATTAAGTCCTGGTACTTCTAGTTCAGTTTTCAATTTCCCTGTTCCAACTAGCCCAAGAGGAAGTCCTGGTACTCCTTCATTTATCCGTTTTCCTACTTCAACTGGTATATCTAACAGTTCTGTTACTCCAGCTAGCCCAAGAACCCATGAAGCAGCAGAAAGTCCTGGTACCGCTGGTTCGTCTTTCAGTTTTCCTGCTCCAACTGGTGTATCTAACAGTTCTATTATTCGAATTAGCCGAAGAACCCATGAAACAACAGAAGGTCCTCCTATTGCTGGTACATATTTCAGTTTTCCTACTTCAGCTGGTACATCTAACAGTTCTGTTACTCCAAGTAGCTCAAGAACCCATGAAACAATAGAAAGTCGCGATACTGCTAGTACACATTTCACTTTTCCTATTCCAACTAGTATATCTAACAGTTCTATTGCTTCAGCTAGTTCAAGACCCCACGAAACAACAGGAAGGTCTCGTGCTGATTTATCTCTCAGTTTTTCTTGTCCACTTGGTATATCTAACAGCTCTATTACTCCAATTAGCCCAGGAACCCATGAAACACCAGAAAGTCCTTATACTGTTAGTACATATTTAAATATTACTACTCCAAGTGGTACATCTGAAAGTGCTATTACTACAACTAGCCCAAGAAGCCATGATACAACAGAAAGTCCTGGTTACTCTGGCACCTCTACCTTTACCGATACACTTAATGGTTCTAATCTTAGTAATCTTACTACTAGTATTTCTGGCGCAATTGAATCTCTTGGCACTTATAGAACAAACAGTTTTATTACTCGAAGTGGTTCAACAACTTCTGACACTACGGATAGTACTCGTCCTCCTACATCTAACAGTTCTATTGCCCCAAGTATTTCAAGAACTTCTTTATCGGAAATAGCTGATATTCCTGTTACATCTGGCAGTCCTATTACTCCAAGTACCCCAAGAACCTCTGAAACACCAGAAAGTCCAGGTACTTCTGGTACATCTAACAGTTCTCTTATTCCAAATATCCTAAGAAGCTATGAAGAAGCAAAACGTTCTCATGCTGGTTCATCTTCCATTTTTCCTAATCCAACTGGTGTAGTTAACACTTCACTTATCAGTTTTCCTGCTCCAACTGGTATATCTAGCAGTTCTGTTAGTCCATCTAGTCCAAGAACCGTTGAAACAAAAGAAAGTCCAGGTATCGCTGGTACATCCAACAGTTCTATTACTCCAAATATCCCAACAACCTCTGAAACATCAGAAAGTCTAGGTACCACTGGTACATCTAACAGTTCTATTATTCCAAGTATCCTAAGAACCCATGAAACAACAGAAAGTGCTGATACTGCTGGTTCATCATTCATTTCTCTTGCTCCAACTGGTGTATCTAACAGTTCTATTACTCCAACTAGCCCAGGTACCCATGAAACAACAGAAAGCGCTGGTACTGCTGGTTCATCATTCATTTCTCTTGCTCTAACTGGTGTATCTAACAGTTCTATTACTCCAACTAGCCCAAGTACCCATGAAACAACAGAAAGCGCTGGTACTGCTGGTTCATCATTCATTTCTCCTGCTCCAACTAGTGTATCTAACAGTCCTGTTACTCCAATTAGCCCAAGAACCCATGAAACAACAGAAAGTTCAGGTACCGCTGGTACATTTAACAGTTCTATTACTCCAAATATCCCTACAATCTCTGGAACATCAGAAAGTCTAGGTACCACTGGTACATCTAACAGTTCTATTACTCCAAATATCACTAGAACCTCTGGAACATCAGAAAGTCCAGGTACCACTGGTACATTTAACAGTTCTGTTAGTCCAAGTATCTTAAGGACCCATGAAACAACAGAAAGTCTTGGTACTGCTGGTACATCTGGCAGTTCTATTACTTCAAATATTCCAAGAATCTCTGAAACATCAGAAAGTCTAGGTACCACTGGTACATCTAACAGTTCTATTACTCCAAATATCCCTACAATCTCTGGAACATCAGAAAGTCTAGGTACCACTGGTACATCTAACAGTTCTATTACTCCAAATATCCCTACAATCTCTGGAACATCAGAAAGTCTAGGTACCACTGGTACATCTAACAGTTCTATTATTCCAAATATCCCTACAATCTCTGGAACATCAGAAAGTCTAGGTACCACTGGTACATCTAACAGTTCTGTTACTCCAAATATCCCAAGAACCTCTGAAATATCAGAAAGTCTAGGTACCACTGGTACATCTAACAGTTCTATTACTCCAAATATCACTAGAACCTCTGGAACATTAGAAAGTCCAGGTGCCAGTGGTACGTCTAACAGTTCTATTACTCCAAGTATCCTAAGAACTCATGAAACAACAGAAAGTCTTGGTACTGCTGGTGTATCTGGCAGTTCTATTACTCCAAGTAGCCCAAGAACCCATGAAACATCGGAAAGTCTTGGTACCGCTGGTACATCTAGCAGTTCTATTACTCCAAGTGACCCTAGAACATCTGCAACATCAGAAAATCCTAGTACCTCTAGCACTCCTTCTGCCTCTGGCGTTTCTAGTGATTCTGATGTTACTGGCCCTTCTACTCGTACTCACAGCACATCTGACTTTTCTACTCATACTCGTAGCACTTTTGGCTCTTTTGACACTACTGCTATATGTAGCAGTTCCAGTAGGATAACTGTTCTGCAAATATCTGGTACTGCTGGAACATCAGTAAATTCTGCCACTCCTGGTAAGGCTGTTGTCTCTGACATCACTGATATTCCCATGCTTCCTCAAACGGCTGGTATTTCCAGTTCTCCTCGCACTCCTGATATTCCTGACAAATCTGGCTCCCCTAACATTAATGATACATCAAGTAATTCTAGTACATCAACTATCCCAATCACTCCTGGAACATCAAGGCAGCCTGTTACTTCTGCCACTTTCGTTAAGGCTGATATATCTGGCCTACCTGACAATCCTGGTACATCCAACAATTCTAGTATAACAGGTACTTCTGTAACAGCCGCTATTCCTGGTATCACCGATAGTTATGCCTTTGACGTTCCTGGTAATTCTGATGTTCCTGTCACTGCTGATACTCGTAGTACATCTGGCTCTTGTGACTCTGATGTTATATACAACGGTTTCAGTACGGTAACCAACTTGCACACACCTGGTGCTCTTAAAATGTCAGTAATTCCTGCTAGTCCTGGTACCTCTGGCGCTCCTGACATTCCTAGCACATCTGTTTCTTTTACTATTACTGATATATCCATTGACCATAGTTCACCAACTATCACTCTTATGTCGGACAATTCTGGTACATCAAAAAATCCTAGTATTCCTGGTGCCTCTGGTACTTCTGGTGCCTCTGCTGCTACTGATATTTCCAGTGCTCCTTGCTCTCCTAACGTTCCTGCCACAGCTCTTAACGTTAATGTTACAGCAAGCAATTCCAGTATACCACTTATTCCAATAACTCCTGTGACATCCGGCCAGCCTCATACTAGTACTACTTCTGTCACTTCCGTTAACCCTGATATATCTGGCCTACCTGACCGTCCTGGCTCTTCTCACGCATCTGACAGTTCTGGTACTCCAAGAAAACGGCGAAGAACCTATAAAGAAACAGAAATTCCTGAAACCGCTGGTACCTCTAATGTTACCGGTACTTCTATTGTTCCTGGCACTCCTTGTGTTTCTGGCACATCTGAATCTTCCGTCTCTGCTCGTACATCTAGCAGTATTTCTACTTCAAGTTGGCCAAGAACCTATGCAAGGTTAGAAAGTTTTGATAGCTCTAATTCTACCAGTGCTCCTAGTATTCCTGGCGGTTCTTCTGTATCTGGTATACTTGAATCTGCTGGCTCTGTTAATACATCTAGCAGTAGTTCTACTTCAAGTTGGCCAAGAACCTATGCACGGTTAGAAAGTCTTGGTAGCTCTAATTCTACCAGTACTCCTAGTATTCCTGGCGCTCCTCGTGGCACACCTGAATCTCTTAGCTCTTCTGAGCGTCTCTTGACATCTAACAGTAGTTCTACTTCAAGTTGGCCAAGAACCTATGTAAGGTTACCCGAGAGCTCTAATTCTACCGGTATTCCTAATATTCCTGGCACATTTGAATCTTCTGGCACTAGTGATAGATCTAGCAATTTTTCTACTCCAACCTATATATTGGTAAAAAAGTTTGCTGCCCCTAATGTTACCGGTATTCCTAGTATTTCTAGCGCTCCTAGTATTCCTGGCGCTTCTAATATTTCTGGCGCTTCTGTTATTCCTGGCGCTTCTAATATTTCTGGCGCTCCTATTATTCCTAGCGCTTCTAATATTTCTGGCGCTCCTAGTATTCCTGGCGCTCCTAGTATTTCTGGCGCTTCTAGTATTCCTGGCGCTGCTTGTGTCGCTGAATCTCCTGGCTCTACTGAAACATCTAGCACTATTCCTACTCCAAGTAGTCCAAGAACCTATGAGAAACTCTTCTATAAAGCATTACAAGAACGTCTTGCTCATGCTGAAGCCTCTAATTCTACTAAACCTCCTAGCCCTTCTCGTGTTTTCCTCCGACTTGCATCTCCTGGCTCTGGTGGTACACTTAGTAGTTTATCTACTCCAAGTGACCTAAAATCCTTTGGATCAGAAATTGATACTGCTGGTGCCTTTAATTCTACCGGTGTTGCTAGTAGTTCTGGCACTGTTTTTGTTTCTAGCCAACCTGAGTCTCTTGGCTCTGTCGCCAATTTGCCTGTTTCAGGTAGCCCAAAAACCGATGAAACATCAAAAGATCCTGGTGCTGCTGGTACATCTGGCGTTACCCCTCATAAACCAAAAACCCCTGACCCATCAGAAGATCCTGATACTTCTGGTACATCTAGTTACATCTAGTTCTCCCGATATTCCTAATATTCCTTGTGTTTCAGACACACCTGACTTTCTTGGCATTCTTGGTATGTCTAGCAATTTTATCTCATCAATCCACGATGCTGCTGGAACATCTGAATATTCTGATACTCTTGATTCCTTCGATACTCCTGGCATTCCTGATATTTCTTGCTTTCCTGGCACTTCTGACATATCTAGCAATCCCGCTTCACTATGTAGCCCAGATACCTTTGATGTTTCTGGAACGTTTGGAAATCCCGGTATTCCTGGTTGTTCTGGTACTGCTGTTGCTTCTGGTGGTTCTGGTATCCTTAGCTTTCCTGGTACTTCTTGCACTTCTGGTGTTCCTAATATTTCTGGCGCTTCTATTACGTCTGGCACTTCTGGCACATCAGCCAATCCAGAAACTCCTGATACATCGGACGCTTCTGGCACTGCAGGCACTCCTGGCATTTCAGAAATTTACGGATCATGTGGTACTTCTGGAACACCTGGCACTTCTGGCACAGTAGGATCTCCTGGTACTTTTAAAGCTTCGATATTGTTAATACTACTAATATTATTAGCATTCATGTCACTTCAACATACCTAGAACTCCTGGATCTCATAGGTTCTCAGAGAAATCACGTGACGTGTTTGAATACTGCAAATGCTTTTGGTGTAATATTAATCATATATAGTATAGCTTGTGTCCTCAGCACGCTTAGTATATCTGGATTTCCTAAATAGGTCTAGAAACCTTAAAAGCCGCTACTAATCAGAATTTAACCTTGAATCTTGTAGTATTAATCTTGATCACAGCTTGTTCTTCCTGAAGTTTGCGACTTTATTTTTAACGCTTTTGTTGTAAACGCTAATATAAATCAATAAGGACTTAATATCTTTATATTCATTTTTTAGGAACGTCTGATTCAACAAAGCCAACTTCAGCGCCAGGCTCATGCACCGAGGATGGATTCTTCCCCGATCCTGAAGATTGCAGGAAATTCTATCGCTGTGTCGGTAGTGGATCAACGTTTACCAAGTACGAGTTCCAGTGTGGTGCTGGTACTGCTTGGGATTCAGCTGTTCAAAGCTGTAATCACGATTATCTCGTTTCTAGTTGTAAAGGTGTTTCTAGTTCGTCCAGTTCTTCAAGCGCTGCAGGAACAGATTCAACCTCTAACGAAATAATTAGTGTTACAACTAGTCAACCAGGTGCATGGCAAACTGGAGCAACTGCCTCATCTTCAAGTACTTCGATATCTCTTGCTCCATCAAGTCCTCCAACAACGTCAACGGCAGAAAGTCAAGCATCCACTGTTACGATATCAGGAGGCTCAACAACAGATTCAACAACAATTCCACCATGGTCCTCCTCCACTGCACGACCAAATACAGAAACCCCGTCCACAGCTACAGTTACAGAATCTGCTTCCTATTTACCTCCTGCAAGTAGCACATCTAGCGCTCCAACAATTACCGTCAGCACATCTCCTGGAACTTCGCAATGTACACAAGAAGGATTCTTCCCTGATCCCGAAGACTGTCGCAAATTCTATCGCTGCGTTGGCAGTGGTTCAACATTTATCAAATATGAATTCCAATGCGGGACAAATACTGCTTGGGACTCGGATATTCAGAGCTGTAACCACGATTATCTGGTTGATAGTTGTAAGAATGGGCCTGGTTCGTCTGGTTCTCCTGGCACTACAGAGCCAAACTCGTCTGAAAATGAAATCGGTAGCACTGGCCAAGCAGGTTCATCTCAAACGGAAAGTGTCGAGCCGTCAGGAACTCAAGCGTCTACATCGACTGTTCGTCCATCAGTACCACCGTCTACGTCATCCTCTTCGTCAGAGTCGAGTGCATCTAGTTCTCAGTCTACAGTGCCATCTGCCACTGCATCTCCTACAGAGTCAAGCGCATCTGTTTCTCAAACTACGTCACCTCCCACAGCCGAATCGAGTGCATCTAGTTCTCAGTCTACAGTGCCATCCTCCACTGCACCTCCTACAGAGTCAAGCGTATCTGTTTCTCAAACTACGTCACCTCCTACAGCCGAATCAAGTGCATCTAGTTCTCAGTCTACAGTGCCATCTGCCACTGCATCTCCTATAGAGTCAAGCGCATCTGTTTCTCAAACTACGTCACCTCCTACAGCCGAATCAAGTGCATCTAGTTCTCAGTCTACAGTGCCATCTGCCACTGCATCTCCTACAGAGTCAAGCGTATCTGTTTCTCAAACTACGTCACCTCCTACAGCCGAATCAAGTGCATCTAGTTCTCAGTCTACAGTGCCATCTGCCACTGCATCTCCTATAGAGTCAAGCGCATCTGTTTCTCAAACTACGTCACCTCCTACAGCTGAATCAAGTGCATCTAATTCTCAGTCTACAGTGCCATCCTCCACCGCACCTTCCGCGTCTGAATCTAATACACCAAGTTCTCAATCTACAGTGCCATCTTCCACATCCTCTCAACCTCCAGAGAACAGCACTCCGTCCAGCACTCAAGCAAACGTTCCAACCAGTTCACCTTCTGGATCATCAGAATGTCCAGGAGAAGGTTTCTACCCGAATCCAGACGACTGTAAGAAATTCTACCGCTGCGTACTTACGCAGAATGGTTTGCAAAAATATGACTTTGACTGTGCACCTGGCACAGCTTGGGATCATACTATTCAGACATGCAATTACATCGATCTGGTGGCTTCTTGCTCTTCAGGCAGTAACGACATCGATCCAGGATCCTCGAGCAGTGCGCCAGCGTCTACCTTAACATCGCCTGGAAGTGGTCCTTCCAGCAGTACACTTGGTGAGACTCAAAGTACAGCGAGTACACCGAGCATTGCTAGTAGCACGTCCGAATCAAGTAGTACACAATCTGTAGAAACAGAAAGTCCAGCAACAGGTAGCTCTGAGACATCAGCGACAACCGAATCTTCAACTTCGTCGACGTCCTCCACTCAGTCCAGCGTTCCAGACTGCACCACAAAGAAGCCTAATAACACGATAGTTTGCGAGAAACCGGGTTTCTATCCGCATCCAACACGCTGCGACAAATTCTATCGCTGCGTTGACAACGGAAACGGCTTCAACGTGTATCATTTCGACTGCGCACCTGGAACTATATGGGACCCAAGCATTGACACGTGTAATCATCCTGAATCAGTTTATCCTCCAAGAGACTGCACGATACCTCCGTCGGATTCATCTACTAGCACAGAACAAACATCAAGTACTGAAGCAACAGAAATAACTACAGCCACGTCTGAACCGACTACACAGTCTACTTCTGAAGGTATTACAGAATCTACGTCTGAATCTGCATCCACTGGGTCTACAACTGAATCGACTACAGAATCTACTACAGAGCCAAGTACAGAGTCTACGTCTGAAAGTACCACCGAATCCAGTTCTGAAAGTACCGCTGAATCTACGTCTCAAGCAACCGAATCCACTTCTGAAAGTACCACTGACTCTACGTCCCAAGCAACCGAATCCACTTCTGAAAGTACCACTGAATCTACGTCCCAAGCAACCGAATCCACTTCTGAAAGTACCACTGAATCTACGTCCCAAGCAACCGAATCCACTTCTGAAAGTACCACTGAATCTACGTCTCAAGCAACCGAATCCACTTCTGAAAGTACCACCGAACCTACGTCCCAAGCAACCGAATCCACTTCTGAAAGTACCACCGAATCTACGTCCCAAGCAACCGAATCCACTTCTGAAAGTACCACCGAATCTACTTCTGAAAGTACCACCGAATCTACGTCCCAAGCAACCGAATCTACTTCTGAAAGTACCACCGAATCTACGTCCCAAGCAACCGAATCTACTTCTGAAAGTACCACCGAATCTACGTCCCAAGCAACCGAATCCACTTCTGAAAGTACCACCGAATCTACGTCCCAAGCAACCGAATCTACTTCTGAAAGTACCACCGAATCTACGTCCCAAGCAACCGAATCCACTTCTGAAAGTACCACCGAATCTACGTCCCAAGCAACCGAATCCACTTCTGAAAGTACCACCGAATCTACGTCCCAAGCAACCGAATCCACTTCTGAAAGTACCACCGAATCTACGTCCCAAGCAACCGAATCTACTTCTGAAAGTACCACCGAATCTACGTCTCAAGCCACCGAATCCACCGAAGCAAGCACAGAATCAACATCAACGACAGAATCGACATCTGAAGCGACAACCGAGTCGACAACAGTGGTATCAACGACGGAATCAATTTCGGAAGCTACCACCCCAACGCCTTGTCCAATTGGTAACTTAACCGACGAACAGATAGTGCTCGCCTGTCCAACTGGTTTCCGAAGACATCCGAAGTATTGCAATTTATTTTATCAATGTACTAACGAAAACGACATGGAGATCAAAGTCCTGGTGTTAAGCTGCCCGGATGGGACGATCTTCGACGAACGAAAGATACAGTGTTTGCCGGAAGATAAAGCTAGTCAACCGTGCACGGGTGCTATAGCTTCTGCACGATTTTACAGAAGATTGGAGCAAAGTTCTACGCCTACAGTAAGTATTCGATCTCCGATTGTTTGCTTGTACGATAGAGCCTTCCGTATCTAAATATTTGAATTTTATTTACTCAAGAAATATTCTATCAGTCGAACAGAATATTTGTAATAGATGACAGAGTAATGATATGTGCTTTTTCTTCTGTTAAAAAGTCGGTCGCGCTTTCGTGCGTTGTAAAAAATATGTATCACTCTGTCTAAAAGATTGATCTAAGTGAGTGATCTTAAAAATTAGTGACACAAAGGAATTACATATGTTACAAAAAATAGCATCACTTTTTCTTCTTTCATTTGTTTTCATGCTTACTATTAACAAGAACACTGTGACTTTGACATCAGGAAAGTGGTTGTTCCAGAGATTCCTTTAATCGAGTACTTTGGATATGAGAGGCTCTGTTTCTCCCTTCATTTTACAAGGAACATTTTCTAAAATTGTCCATTTCATTCCAGATAAAAGTGTCAACCCAGCAACTGTGCCCAGGAGAAGGTCACTACCCTTATAAATCGGGCTGCAACAGCCTGTTCTATAATTGCAAACGAAATTCCAGAAACGATCTTCAAGGTTATTTGTACAAGTGTCCAGAGAACTTCCTCTACTGGTCAGTTTCGAGAAGATGCGAACGTGCAGCGCGATTGCCATTGTGCGGGTTATACAAGTCGAAGGAAAGCATTGAGAATTGGGAGGGAAAGTGGCAGATTCCAGTGGAAGAGTCTAATCTATCTGCTCGAAGTTTGTTTCGCTAAACTCCGATAGAAAGCTCTTAGTGATTTAAATGGACAGTATAAACTCTCAGGACAACTTCTGATCTTGTTTCTCTTTTCCTTTTTTTTTCTTTTTTTTTTTTAAATGAAATGTATCCGAAGGAAGTAATTTTAAATATTAGAATATTTTTATCTTTTAAATATTAGAATTATTAGAGTTATATGTAAATGTTTTTACAACATGGCTGCGGAAGATCTTACGAAGGGATACTCTCGGATCTTCAGCAGTCATCTTGTCGTAATTGATTAGTCTATATTGATTAATGCGCAAAAAATAATTCTTAACAATTATTCGAGAATTATGATCGGTACTTTCCACGATTTTCCGCAACGAGCTCGTAAGATCGTTGGAAAACCGAATATTGGGGTTTTGGTTGTGGGATTTGTATGATATTCGACTGTATTCAATAGTTTACGATATTTATTTGTAGAGTTTTCTTGCGACTACATTTTCGTGGTTCATAAAATTTTACATTGATACGTAATAACGAATTAAAAAATTTGACAATAATGAAATTATCATATAACGATGAATATAGTGAATAAAAGTTAAAATTGATATAGAAATTAAAATATTAAAATATGATATTATTGAAACGTTCGATGTTTCGTAATTTTTATTCGACAAATATTCATAGTGCCTAAAGTTTTCTGAGAAAGCGTATTTACAATCTTAGCACTATATTCTGAATACAGTACAAGCTCGGTAAATCTTGAAAAAATAATCTTGTATATAATTATGTTTTAATCGTTTTAATTGCTGCTTCCTTCGATAAAATGTCATTCATCGCGTTTAATTTCTTTTCTTGATATTGTGACGAGGTGTGATAACAATTTTTAAAAACCGCTTTTAAAACCGAACGTGAAATATTTTTAATGTAGCCATTTGTATGTATCGTGTGTGTCTGTATTAGAGTTTTTTTTTTTTTTTTTTTTTGGCAAATTAATATTAATAAATAATGAATGTTTAGATGAAATAAAAATATGCAATGATGAAATAAAAATTGTGAATCTCTCGCATGTTTCCCCATATTTCCCAAATTTATGAAAGATTCAATTCGAAATTTACGAAAATGCTGGATTTTATGAAATACACGACGAGGACAAGTCATTTGAAAAGTTAAAATCGATTGTCTCGTTCTCGCGTCAGTCGATTGTACCGATCGATTGTAATTTACATTGTGTGCACGTACATGTGATATGACTCATGCTTAACTACATAAGTCAGTCGAACGAACAGCGGCGCTGTGATTAAGTGGTTGTCAAATTGAGTCAGCTGTCGTTTATACAAAAATATTTGGAAAGATCCGAGTGTCCAAGGAAAATTGCAAATAGAAGTCGCTCCTAATAGAACGAAATGTTCCGCAATTCGCCAAATTTTGATAAATTATTAGGTACGTTTTTCTAGCTGTATCGGACGAACAAAATGTCCGACTGTCGAATTGTATTTTGAATTCTTTTTTTTCTCGTAGAAAAAGCAACAAGTCATTACCAGCTTGAGCCTGACTGGGTAGCAATACTCCAGATATGCGATTTAATACGTCAAGGAGATGTGCAGTAAGTTTATTATTACTTAATGTGAAACTAACCTCACTATGTCGCAGTGACATTTCGATTTCGATGTGTATACGTGCAGTTTTTACATTGCTTTCATGTTTTGTCAAAATCGAAATTTTCTTACACTTTTTTTTTTTCATTTGTTTGTTCGCTTTGTATCGACAATAATGATATTGTGTCATGTAAGTGTAGATTAGAAATGGTATGAAATTTTTAATTTCTTACGTGTACAGACCTAAAATAGCACTCGCAGCCATTAAAAAGAAAATGACAAATGCAAATCCACATGTAGCTCTGTATGCTCTGTTGGTAAGAAGAAATATTGTTTGAAATTACTATTTATTTGTGTAATTGTTCATACTGCATTGTTTCTTATATAGGTTTTAGAGTCGTGCGTTAAAAATTGTGGTACTCTTATACATGATGAAATTGGTACTAAGCAATATATGGAACAACTTAAGGAATTGGTAAAGACAACGACTCATGAGAATGTTAAACTTAAAACTTTGGAGTTGATTCAAGCCTGGGCACACGCATTTCGAAATAGTCCTAAATATCGAGCAGTGCAAGTATGTTTAATAAATGTACTGATAACTATGTATAACTACCTTATTTTAAATAATGTAACATCAATCAAACATTACGCGTAATAGGATACACTTAATATTATGAAGGCGGAAGGACATAAATTCCCTACGTTAAAAGAAAGCGATGCCATGTTTATTGCTGATACTGCCCCAGCATGGGCAGACGGAGATGTGTGTCATCGTTGTCGAGTAACATTTGGCATGGTACAAAGAAAACATCATTGTAGAGCATGTGGTCAAGTATTCTGTAATCAGTGTTCAAGTAAATCAACTACACTGCCTAAGTTTGGGATTGAAAAGGAAGTTAGAGTTTGTGAATCATGCTATGGAAAAGTTAATAAGTAAGTATCAAGTAATTAATTTTCTTTTATGCCATATTTTTAATTTTTCCATTTATTTTCACAGACCATCCACCGCTCAAATTAAGGAGGATTTACCTGCTGAATATCTGAACAGCTCTTTAGCTCAACAACAACAAGTATATTATTGTATAAAAAAAGTTAAACTTAAGAAATATACATATCTAACATACAATATTCTATCTTAATAGGTACCTCCTAGAAAAACAGAACGAGAACTACAAGAAGAAGAAGAACTTAATCTTGCTATAGCTTTAAGTCAGAGCGAAGCAGAACATCAAGAAAAAGAAAAGAAACGGGGAAGTCGTGTTGCAACAAAAATAAATCCACCTAGTACACGTGTTACAAGGACATCTTCTCCACCACCATCACCTGTAAGTTTGAAATAGTACAAGACCATAGTAGAAAAATATAATAATCTTTGTTTTCCAGCAAGAAGAGACGGAAGTTGATCCCGAGCTCGCAAAATATTTGAATCGTAAACGTTGGGAACTGAGACAGAGCGCATTAGAAGAACATAGTTCTAGAGCAGATGTTACAAGTCCTTCTGCTCCTAATATAAGCAGTCCAATGCCACAAAAAGTTATAATTGCTAAACAGCAAAACGGAGAAGTTGACACTCAAATGGAAGAATTCGTTAACGCTTTACGATCTCAAGTTGAAATTTTTGTTAATAGAATGAAAAGTAATTCGTCAAGAGGTAGATCAATTGCTAATGATAGTTCTGTGCAGACTTTGTTTTTAAATATTACCGCTATGCATTCGAGGTTTGTTTTAAAAAATATTTTAAATTCACAAAGAAAACGATATAAAATTCTATGATGCAATAAATGAATTCTTTTAGATTATTGAGATATATTCAAGAACAAGACGATAGTAGAGTATACTATGAAGGTCTTCAAGATAAATTAACGCAAATGAAAGATGCTAGAGCCGCCTTGGACGCTTTACGAGAAGAACATAGAGAAAAATTACGAAGGCAAGCGGAAGAAGCTGAAAGACAAAGGCAAATGTTGATGGCTCAAAAATTGGCAATTATGAGGAAGAAAAAACAGGAATATTTGCAGTATCAACGTCAACTTGCTTTACAAAAGATTCAGGAGCAAGAAAGAGAAATGCAAATGAGACAAGAACAACAAAAGCAACAGTATATAATGGGTAAGTTCAAATAAATAATATATAAATGATCTCTACTTTATTAAACATATTTTAGGTGGATATCAAGCTGTCTCTGGTTTTATTGGACCATCTCAAGGTTCACCTGTTCGTCACGTTCAGTATCAAACACCAGGAACAAACTATAATCCTATGTCACCAACAAATCAAGGGTTTATGTATGGACAACCTACTATGAAGTATCCTATGCAAAGTTATAATATGCCACCAATGAATTCTATGCCGCCTCACGTAATGGGGCCAATAGCTAATCAAGAGCAGCAGCCAACTGATCCTGTTCAGGGGCATGAAGCAATGGGCCGAGTTTCTGTTTCTGGGCCAGGAATGGTTAGTACGATCCTAAAATGTATTATACGTATATACCTTGTTTTTTTTCAGTACCTTTATTGTATTTCTTAAACAACTTAAGTCATTTTGAATTACATATTTTATTTAATTACTTTCTACATTTTTTTTGAAGATGTCTCAAATTACAAATCCCATACTGCAACTTCAGCAGGCAGGTGGACATCAGATGGGACCTCCACCACAACAAGGCCCTCCACCAAATCATATGACACAGACGCAGCCGACAACAGTACATCTACCACCGCAACAGGGTACTTCACAAATTACACAACCAGGACCACCAAACCAAATAGGTATACCTCAGGTGCCGCAGACTCACATGGGCCCACCACCTGCACAAATAGGGCCTGGAACACACAGCTCTCCTGGACAAGTCGGTTTACCACCACAAATGGGACCTCAGCAACCATCCACGATGCCAGGTCCTCAGGGACCTTCGATGCAGCCTCATGTTTCGAATACGCCTATTTCATCGCAAGGATCAGGAACTATCCAAGTACCTCCGGGAACTACGACTGGAACGATGTTACCATCGAATCCGCCAATGCAAGGTCCTCAAGGACCTGGCGTACCGGCAGTACAAGTTATGACCCAGGCGCCAATATCACAAGGACAACAATTGCAGTATCAGCCGCCAACTTCTCTACCAGCTGCGTCAAATGAACCCACACAGTTAAAGGAAGAAGTGAAGCCAGAAACAGCAGAACTAATTTCCTTTGATTGAATGAATTACATGCCGATACAAGCTAATTCATGCTAAGAAGTGCATTTAAGGTAATCATTTTGCATACCAATTTTAATCTTGAATTGGCACTGTCTGTTTCAATTTGATGATAAAATTTTTATGCTGTTTATAGAATTAATAAAAAGATAAATTTTTGAAGCAGTTCTAAAATAATGATTTGAATTTTACAACTTGTCAACGAACAGTGATATTTTAAGGTATATTTAAGAGAAAATTGATTATTTCATTATTCGTGTTTATTTTAAGTTATATAAATTTCCAACAATATATACATAAATTAAATACACGATTTTTTGCATAATTGTTAAATATATATCCGATAAAAGGTTAATAATATTTGAATAGCAAAAACATACATTTCATATATATGTATTTAGATGTAATGTATGTACAAAATATTTATATGTTACATAGCATAAAACTGAAGAAAACTAGTTTTATCTATACCTGACGTTTTGTGTATATGATCTTGTTTTCTTCTTTTCTTTGTACACGGTTAATTTTAAAATGTCTTTCCTACGAAAAAAGAAAATATTACAAACTAAGAGAGTTAAAAAAAATTTTGTATATAGTAAAATCCTTTATTATATCAATCAAATCATTCTTCCTTTAATTTAATATTGCATTTACATTTTTATTCCTTTTCTCTTTTTGTCCAATGTGTCTAAAAAAAATGTTTACACAACCTATGTTTTTTTAGAAATTTGTTTTTGTAATCATACTGTTTCCACTTGACCTTTTCTACGCGGTGGTTTCACTTCTTGCGGACAGGTGAACGATGTTTCTTCCGAATGTTTTCTGATCACAGATGATGGCTCACCATTAGTTGAGCAAGCAGAAATTTGACCATCTTTCTTCTCCTCGCATATATGTGATATAGTTAATCCATTAGAAGTTAAGGATGCTTTTCGAAGTCGCATATCTTCCAAAGGAATTTCTTCGCTTCGTGGCCTTGGCATCTTTGGCGAATTATCTCGAGATCGTAATCCATTTTCGTGACTTTTTTCATTCGAGGTAGTATCGCCGCGTTTCGGAGTTGATGACAGACCAGGGGTAGCTCTAGCAACGTTTTCTCTACGCATTTGTGCTGCGAATCCAGGAACTTTATTTACAGTAAACATTGGACGTAGCTGATGATCTTTTAGTCTTTGACCACGTCCTAATCCTGAAATTACATTGAAATATTACTCAGTTCTTATAAGTTCAAATTACTTCAAATTAATTTAGTCTTCCAATGTATCTTACGTTCACAGCGAAAACCACGCAATGCATAATTCGGTGGTGTAGTAGCGTGTGGTATGCTTGTAGGAATGTCGAGTAATCTTGCAATTTGATTCATTTTCTTTTGTCGTGCTTTTATTCTTCCTTTTGTTAGCCTTTAATAAAAAGCAATTCATTTAATGAAAAGAATATAATGAATTATATACAGTTAATAACAGATGTTAATGGCAACGCGCAATCATACCTCTGTTTCGCGGCCATACATCTTATGTGATCGTCAAAAATGAATTTTGCTGATAACAACGGTACACGATTGCCAGTACTACTGCTTAAAGGTTTATAGATTGTCAGATATAGACATCTAGAATCATCTTTGTCACCAGCAACTTCGATATCTTGCAGAAAGCCTACCAATTTTGCTACTCCCCAACCTAGTTTACTAGTATCAGGTTCGACAAGAATTAATTGCTTAACATCGATGACTATAAAACGACGAATTTTTTGACCATCTTTCCATACAATGGTGCATGAGATTATGTCGCTATTATCTGGACAAAAAATAATCAGAATTTAGTATTTATAAATGTTTGAATACTTCATTTACAATCTGCTAAAACAAAATAACTTTTACTTAAATCAAGAACGTTGTCAACTTGAATACAGTTAGCTGGATTCGTTAGTGGCAACTGCGTTTCTGCTTCCATATTAAGAGTCAATGACAGATCTCTTATCAAAAAGAACACTCTTATGGCGCGTCGTGCCCTTTCAACCTGTACAAATATTAATTTCGCTTTTTATTAATAAGTTTAACAATATGTATTAATAAAGGGTTTTATATTGAAGGAAGTATTTACATCTCCGCATGGTAGTCTTTTAGTAAATTCGATACCCGTCATTGGAGTTCCTGTTGGCGGTAATAAAATGTTACTGTCCATCATTAACCATTCGACATTTAGAGGTCGTTTTTGAATTTCGCTATATTCATCTTCAAACATATCTAAGAATATGTCTTCGCTCTACAAATAGAATGAAATAATTTTTTTATAATTTTTAATATTAACAAAAAAAAAAGAATAATTTAATATAACACACCTTATAAAAGTTCTTTAATAACGACGTGCTTTGCTCTTTGGCTGCTTCAATTGCGGTCAAATGTGAATCTTTTAACATACTTTGGCCTTCAGACATTACTAATTGTATCAACAATTTAATTGTCAATTCCAAAGTAACAAGTCTCACTCTAGCATCTGACAAAAATATTGTTCATAAAAATTAGATTATTGTTTCGAAAATTAAGGAAAATATTCTGGAAAATGACTCACTTGTTTGACAACTTAATGTTATGATATGAATCAGTCTGTCTATTAAAATCTCATTATATAAAGTTGTAGTTGAACTTTGTGAATTGCATAAAATTGGATCCAAAGTTTTACGATCTATGCCCTTAAAAATTTATTCTTGTTAAAGCAGAATAATAATATTTTTGTTAGATATAATAATCTCAAAGTATTTTTCCCACCTGATTATTAGCTAAAGCATATAGTAAACACAATGCGAATAGAGCAGCGTAATCATTTTCTGTGCAAAATAAAGAATTTAAAATAGTTTCTAAAAATGGTTTATTTGATAATGATTCAGTTATATTTTTTTGTGTTTGAGGTGTTAAGGGACTTTCTAGTGCTAATATTTGTTCTTTTTCTTCATCAGTAACATTTAAATGTTTAATTTCTTCTAAATCTTCAGCTGGAATATCTAGTTGTTCAGGGCTCATAAGTACTGGTACTGTTACTGTTGAAACAGAATTAAATGATGTACTAGCACGATTCGTTCCTGAAACTTCTTCATTTCCATTCTCAGTATTCACAGTATCTTTTTTTTCTTCCAAATTATTTTCTTCTTCATAAAGGTCATCTGATACTGTTAAGGACTCACTTAAGTTTTCCAAAGATTTTTCTAAACTTTCTTTCGGTGGTGAAAAAGCAATTGGTTTATCTGATGATATATCACCATACATTTCAAGTACTTTACTTGCACCTGTTTGTATTGTTTCGAAATCTGACAGTAGCATTACTGCTGCCAGTGTATGTACAAGAGGGCCATGAGAGACTATTAGAAACACTTGAGAAAGTAAAAACAAGGCTACAACAATGCTCACATGTTTTCTTTCTTCCTATTAATCATAAATACAAATTATTAGCACATCAATTCATAATTACAGACTTATTAATTAAAAACATACCTGGTTTTGGCACAGAAAATTTTTGTGTCTCATGAGTGAGTAAACATATAATGGAACTAACAATTTGTGAAGCAAATGTTCTGATAAAACTTTATTTAAATCGGATATATTTAAACAAAGAATGTCGTTTAAATAATGCAAATGATCTAAGTGTTCTGCTACTAAATCTGATAATCTGTTTTGGCTTTGATGACTGAAACACATATATATTGTAAAATATCTTTCTAATATTTACGATTTAAATTATGTTTTGAAAATGACTTACTCAGCATCATTTCTAACACAAGTGTCAAGCTCTATAATGTGATTACCAATAAACCATACAAGATTGCTGAAATAGGGTGCAGCAGTGCGGTCTCTTATAAATGCTAGCATGGAGACATCTTCTACTCGATATACATTTAAAGTTAAAGTTCGCACTGCTATACGAACCATTCCTTCGGAGTGATTAAAAAATTTAATTGCCTCCGTATACAATGGAAAATCATTGGTGTGCTGATAAAAAAATCAAATTAAAACATATCCTCTTTTATGTGCTGAGTGCAGAATTTAAACAATGATGATGACAATGAAAATGAAACAATGATCACAGTAAGAAGCACAATATGGATAGATTAAATTACATATGCATGTCATTATGCATAAATGTTATAAATTTAAATTTAAAAGAAAATATATATATGGAAGGCAGCTAAGTAATTAATGAGCATGAGGTTAGCAAAAGTGAAATAATAGACACAGAGGATTATCACGTGTACCTCGTTTACCTCATTATAAAAAAAGTGAATGGTATGTGCATTTAACTTCAAGCTTAAAGTCTTCAAAAAACTGATATAATATGCCATCACCTCCTCATCGCTAAAGTCAAATTTGTGCACTATTATACTGTTTACATGATTATTACTAAGTAAATAATCTGGAAATAAATATTTTAATGAAATTTCCATCAAAAAGAAGATCGATTCAATTCAATAGATGCTGATAAACTTACATAAAGATGTTTCATTACGTATGTTTTCAAATAATATATTTAGAGTTTGCAATAATTGAACACATACATAGCTTCCACATTTTTGCTTCATTATACGCAGGAAAAATGAAAGCATGTTCTTTTCCAGAAAGAAACTGTTAAAGAAATATACATACAGTTATTATTTGCTATATAAGAGAAGTTTGTTAATTTAATAAAAATTATTTCATTAATGCTTACTCAAACACACTGCTATCATTCTGATCACCCCATATTAAAATTTCAGCTATAGAACGAAGAGTCTCTACTAATAAACCTCTATTATTTTCTGACACAGTTTGATTTTTTGACAGCACATGATACAAGTACCTATATATAACAATGAATAAAATTTAGACAAAGTAAATATTTAAATATATATGTATGCATATGTATACGTACTTAAGATGCTCTAGAGAATGAGGGTTTTTGGGCTTCCAAAGCCCTCCACCAAACCAGCTCCGACTACGAAACATTTTTTTTTAGTAATACAACCGCATTTGGGTGGTGTCTTGTATTGAATACATATTCCTTTTGTTTCGTTTTGTCTTTTATTTTTTTCTTTTGATTAAAGAAATATCACCAACATTTGTTTACGTAGTTTGTTAAAATTATAATCGTTTAATGCTTATTAAAATTTTTATAAACGTTTACACGATTGTCGAAACAGCAGTAAAATTTAATACAATGTTCAGGTTAGAGTTACTTTTCCATTATGTATCTTTATTTTTTATCTAATTAGAAATTATCATATTTTTATATAAAACGCATTTACGTGTTTTATACATTGTTCCAATTACGCAACAGGACAAATGATCGAAACAATGTTAATCACATTCAATTTTACACGACGCAAAACGAAGCCTACCCTCCATTACTAAATTGTCAGTGGAACTACACGTTAGGTTAGTTTAATGTCGTTTGTTATCGTTATTTGTAATTGTTGAGTATTAAAGGACTGTGCTTTTAACAAAAAGAAAAAAAAGTAGAATTTTTTTTAAACGTATCGTTAAATTTTATACGAATTATTTAAATACAAACGAATGAAGATTATGACAAAGTAAAAAGAGGATTTCCACACAATTTCACAACAAAGTTGTTAAGAGGAAAGACATATTGATATTAAATCATCTGTGTACACTGAAAGAAGCTTGCATGATTCATTATAATGAGAGTATTAGAACTGTACAGTGGTATTGGTGGAATGCACTATGCTCTTCAAGGTGAACTATCATACTGACGTTTGTTGGTTTAACAGGTTATATTGTTTAACAGAATTTAACCTGTACTTTGCTTGTCAAAGAATGTTTGTTACATTTTGAATAAAATAGATAATTATCAGGCAAAAAATTTTATTTTCAGAAAGTGGTATTAAAGGTGACATTGTTGCTGCAGTTGATATCAATACCATTGCAAACAGTATATACAAATATAATTTTCCAGATGTATTACTTATGAATTGTAATGTTCAATCACTTTCTGCAAAACAGATAAATGATTTAAATATAGATACTATATTAATGAGTCCGCCATGTCAGCCTTATACGAGGGTAGGACTGCAGAAAGATATATCAGATAACAGATCATCCTCATTACTTCATGTTCTTTCATTGATTCCACAGTTGAAAACATTAAGATACATATTGCTCGAAAATGTGAAAGGATTCGAAAAGTCTGAAATGAGAAATGCAGTATTAAAATGTATGAATGCATCTGGATTTAATTATAAGGAGTTAATTCTAAGCCCTTGTCAATTTGGTATACCAAATACAAGACATAGATATTATCTGTTGGCTAAAAGAAAGGATCTTCAATTCTGCTTTGATCATTGTACATTAAACTTCAATCTACCAGAAGCTGTTTTAAAGGCCTTACCAAAAAGCAAACACAATTTATTAGCAGAAGGTGCTAAAACAGATAAGAAGTGCTATAAATTAGAAAATATTTTAGAAAATGTTGAAGCGTCACAGTATTTAATTCCTAGAAAGTTGTTACAAACGAGAGCTTGGTTGTTTGATGTTAGAACGTCTCAAAGCGATGGTTCCTGTTGTTTTACAAAAGCTTATAGCCATTATGTAGAAGGAACTGGTTCTATATATTGTCCATACACAAAAGAAATAATTCAACAGACATTTTTAGAAGCAAATAAATATGGAAAGAAATCGTTGGAGGCATCAGAAGTTTTACAAAGATTAATGTTACGATATTTTACACCTAGAGAAGTGTGTAGATTGATGTGTTTTCCCGAGGAATTTGTATTTCCAGAACATGTAACGTGTAAGCAAAAATACAGACTTTTGGGAAATTCAATTAATGTACATGTAGTTAGTAGATTAATATTTTTATTATACACTGAAAAGAAAATTGCATGACATTCACAGAAATATATTTTATATATATTTTTAATAAAAAAAATCTTTTATATTCCAAAACAAAGTTATAAAGTTTCTAATAATAGAAATATTTATGAAGAAATAATAAGTGTAATAAGTAAATGATACAAATACAGATCATTTATGAACATTTGCAATCATTAATAATGATAGTCATAATCATTGTTGCTTTTGAACAATGTACAGTTCACAATTTTTCTTAATTAGAAAAAATGTTAAATATTCAGAGAAATGTTAAAAATTCAAAGATAAGTGTAGAATAACGAACGAAAGCAATACCTATCAATTTTATTGTTTTACAATAAAAGGATAGAAAATTCCAATATTTTATATAGTTTCTAGTTCAGGTGGAATGTGAATCTTTTTCTCTATAGCAAACTTTTTTAGCGCTTGATATTTAGAATGCCAAGATTCTATCTCTTCTCTCATATGATTATTATCCTCTTGCATAGCTTCCATATCACGGTATTCTTGTGTCTTTTCTGACTCCAATTCGTCCTTCTGTTCAATCCGTTTGATACGACAACTAGCTGCGTATCCTCTATTTTTTAATGTGCGTCGACGCTGTTTCATACGAACTATCTCTTCTCGTGATAATCCACGCAGTTTCAGCTGTCTGTTTAAATCTCTGACTGATATAGTCACTAGTTCATCATCACTAATATCTAGACAAGGGCCAGGTGATAATGGATCCTGGAAAGAAAAAAAGATTAATCGCAATATTAATTGTTTAGAAATTATTTTGCCTTGCCTTTCTAATAAAGAATTATAAAGAGGTGCTCAATTACATTCTCAAGGTTACGTTAACAAGTAATTACTTTTCCAATTGAATTATAATTGACAGCTAAATCTATGTAGCTGTTTCATCTACATATAACTAAACTTTAAAAAGTCACACTGCACTTTAAGGAATAACGTACCATTTTTATAGATCTCTTCCCATCCATGGATATATCTTTCGATCGATTCCTTCAAGTTCCAACGTCGAAGGCTGAAAGTTTCAGTTTTACTCTAGCTTTCACGCTTTGAAGAAAAATTTGCTGAGTCATAGTGGAATCTGTTGTTGGTCAGTTCGCCATTCGATTGAAGATACGAACTTTCTGAAAACATGAACAAAAAAAGATGCCTTGTTACGGTTTTATAACAAGTACACTGGTATTTCTATTTAACAAAAAAAAAAAAACATGTATTTTCAACTGTACTTTCTCCATATCGCGAAAAATTCTAAAATTGCATCCTTTGATCCTGAAGGCATCAAATCTTGCGTTCAATTAAATTCAGTAGATGGCGTATCGTGATACAAAATGGCGTACGTCTTCATTTTTAGTTAACGTAGTCGTCAATAGAGGGTCATTAAGTTATATAATTTCTCGTTAGTTATTACATGACTGGATTTTTCTACATATAGTAGAATCGAAAAGCTCAGAAACTAGTGAGTTAATGAGTTATAAGGAACGTTGCTAAGACATGTCCTTATGTTGTAAACCTAACCCAAACCTTGTTCTTTATCTCCTCCTTAATGTACAATTTCCCTCGTCATACGATATCTTGTACATTAGCCTGGGTTTTGTCGTCCTGGTTCCAGGTTAAATAAAACGGTGTCTTTGGATACCTTTGACAGGATATTCTCGTTAACTCCTATTTTGAACTTTTCAGAAAATAATGCTATTCAAGTTTTTTTAAATTTTATTTGAAATAATAATTTCTCTTGCTCTACAACGTAATATTTAACATAAATTAAATTTGTGCATTGCACGAAAGAAACAAAACTACCACAAATTTCGTTGAAATTTCTATCGATTATCGAAATTGTTTCCATTTTGAATTTTTGAATTTTGTTTTGTACAAAGTACCTGTTCAAATTAACTGTTTGAACTAAAAATGTGTCACGTAGTACTTCCGGTGTTACAGTAGCATAGATGGCGTTCCAACAGTGTAACGTATCGCGTCGTTTTGAACGTAGTCTATCGGTACAATCCTTCGGTTAATTCTCTTTTTACTTTCGTTGATATTTCTAATTATTCAACAAGTATAACGTGTTAGCGGAAAATGAAATTTGCACGATGTTCTTCTTAAATCGATAAATGGTCAGTCGAGTAAAAGAAATAACGGCCGTCGTATTATTGGCGCCATCGATAAATTTTTACGCGTCGGTTGAGACAACAAATAAAGTACATTTTCGTTAAATAAATGCAGTCGAACGTGCAATGAAAAATAAACGAAAGATCAACGGTTTCGCAAGTGTAAACGTGATAACGCGTATTTGTAAAGCAAAATCGAAATTTTCGAGAGTGTCGAAAGTCAGTTACCGAGTGTGAATAAAAGTATGAATAAAACCGAGTGGTAGTTTAGTTTGACGGTAATAATTGATGGAATTAACGTGACGTGTGTGACAAACGCGTGCATTCTAAGGAGTCGAAATAAAATTCTATACAATTTATAGGTTTGTATAGAATTGTATTTTTCAAGATGTATTTCATATACGCCCACTCTATTTTTATAGAGTTTTCTTTTATAGAACAATATGGGTTAACAATTGAAACAAAATTAGGAATACTTAGGTTAGGGTTCGTTTGAGAATTTTTATAATTTTAGTTCAATGGTTCATTGATTCGTAAGTAATTTGTTATAGTTGTTAAATTGATATTATTATATATATTATAATATATGTATAATTTACATATATATATAATATATATGATAATTGACATTATATATTATGATATTATTTTGATCTTTTAATTAAAAATAATACTACAAAATAAGTCAAATAATACTAAATAACCTATGATAAAATAATAATAAATTATAAAGTAATAATAAAATAGTAATGCATTACACCAAGAAGTAATAAATACTACATTTATATAAATCAGAAGTACCAGAAAAGTATTCTTATGAAATATTTCCAGAATTTTTCTTTTTTAATAAAAGCATCGTGTTTCTTACTTTTTCAATAAAAGCGTTTTTTTTTTTTTTTTTATTTAAGAAAGAGCGTGTGCGCCGGTGTCGCAGTAACGCTTGTCAACTTGTTTTTCTGTTCCAGATCCGGGGAATAGCTATTATCTCCTAGCAGTAATTCAATAGCGGAGAAAATGACAGGACTGAAGGAAGATGGTAGGAGGAGGGTCGATGCTACGAGGATGATGAGCGGTAAGAAAGAAAATATTTGTCAAGCGAAAATACAAATGAGCTGTCGCTCAGGAAATATACCTATAGATCTATAGATTTTCTGATAAACGGACTTGCAGTTCGCCAATTGTAGGTTACAAGTATTTTTGATCGATACTCGCTTACCTCCGCTATACAGGAGGATTTACACGTATCATTGGAAGCAAGCAGAAAAGTCTCAACAAACATGAGTGTCCAAAAGCCATTAATGTCGGAGTTGCAAGATGTTTTTGCCTCAGTAAGACATTACCTCCACAGCGTGTGTTAGATACGTTCTTCTTTCATTTTTACACGACGCATGATAATTTCAAAATTCCAGTACAAACGAGTGTTTGTTATCATACATAGGCCGAGTAATCGAGTCACCATGCACGTAAAAGAAACACAAAGTGCATTCTTTTGATTGAGATTGACAATGTTGATACGTATGTTTATTTGTCAATTTCAGAAAGGAAATAGGGATTACTCTGTTACAAGTTTGCAATTTTAAATTTACGACTTAAAGAAATTGTAAGAGGATTTGTTAAAAGGACCAGAGTGAAAGAACAAGGATTTAATAATTCGGCAACTAATTGGTTTTTGGACCCATATTTTCACTTGTTTTAATGAATACTGTATAGTTTTGAAATTTGGCATCTAGACATGTTTTATAAACGACTCTCTTACGATTCAATGATTTGTCGCATTGCGGCTGATCGAATGTCCAGGTATGTATCACGGTTTCGTTCCCAAAATCGTTCGCAACTGCAGCAATTGACTTGCGGCCCGTGAATACTTTGTCATCACGCTGTAGACATAGGTAGGATTTCCTTGAGTGAATTTGGGAAAAATGCCAGCGTAATAGACCCAAGAGATACGTCTCTCGAGCTAATGAAGCTTAAGATACAAATCAGAACATACATATATATATTTACTGTTCAAACGCATTTGTACTTCTTGTGAAACTAAACGAATAATTTGTAAATTTGAAGAAACATTCCTTCCTAGCAATGTTGCTAGATATTACTGGTGAAATTTCATGTTGTACTCACTGTAAAACAAAAAGAGGCCCGTTCGATAGCCGACAAGTCAGCAATTAATCGACTAATGCACAGAACTTCCGTCGGATCTTCGAACATTGATCGTTTCTAAATTAATTGATTGGCAGAACAATACGTTGATCTCTATTGACATAATCGAGGATATAAATTGATTATAGTCTCGCTATGACGAAGAATTTGTTTTTAAACGAGTACGATATGTCTGGCGCTTTATCTTGCAATTCGACTGCAGTATTGTTTCAACGACTTGTCTTAGTTATTAAGAATTCTCTGAACTTGCAACACGTTCTCCTTTAATCTTCGTACAGAGTTTGTTGGCTGCAATGAATAATTTTATTCGCACAAGGTAATGAATAGATAACCGAAACGACTGTTCGATCATTATCTAAATTAAAGCTATTACCCGGCGAGGGCACGGTATAGCATTAAACAGCTTATTCGTTGTTGGTCGAAGTTCATTAGCATATAACCAGTTATTCCAGACAGTATCTTGATTTGCGCGACGCGCTGTCGCCGTTAATCCTTTATGATCATATTCGATTTCTCCCTCTGTCATAACACTCTGCTTCCGCTATCAATCTCTCACAGGAGTCAGGATCGTTTAGTCTTTGATAAAATTTTCGCAAATGTTTCGCTCCGTTGAAATAAAAAATTGAGTAGGTCGCAGTAATTTTTCGCAGACCAAAGTTCATATTAAAATCCCTTTAATTTTAAAATTATTTTGTCTACGAAATGAAGGATTTAGTTTTTATAAAATATTCGTTTCAGCTTTTATGAAATTTCATTGTACAATATATTGTAAATTTGTGTTATTTAAAACTTTTTCTCGTCGGTCGTATTCATCTCATTTTAATTATTTTAAGATGTTTGAGTATAGATTTTTTTCAGTTGCTCAATAATCTTTTTTTCTTTATCATCTTTGTTTTGTTTTATTCAATTTGAAATGTTTAGTAATTACAATCTATGTAATTATTGTATATTATTATGTATTACTGTTTTATTATTGTAAATGTATAAGCAGATGATATATTATCAACGTAGCAATTAATTAAATGCTTCAAATAGGATAGTAATAAAGGACGATAGTGACGTAGTTGCTACAGCAACATATGCATTACAATACAGTGTTTTGTCAGTGATACAATGTCGGTACCTAAAATTAGGATTATCTAATGTAGCAGATGATATATAACGAGGAGAAATAAATTACATTGCTTCCAAGTATTGCATCTAAAACCTCTTAACTTTATTTAAGAAAGAAAAACACAAGGAACTTCTTCACATTTCATGAAATGGCGTGTCATATATTGTGATAATTTATAAAATGTTACAATGATGCTTTGTGGAATATCACCAAACATTGATTATCTTTTTTTTCAACTTATAAGAAACAATTGTACTTGATTTAATTAATTATTAGTATATTTAAAATGATTGGAATTTTTTTATTTCAACATATTTTGGTTATATCAAAATTCAGTAATATACTGCAACTTCGAATTAATAGTCTTTCTTATTCTTTATATTAGTTGGTGATGTTTTTATGTAAGAACAACAGCTATACGAAACCATAATTAAGATGAAAACTAATCAAATTCAAACTTAAACAATTTTGATTTCATTTATATAACGTGTTAATAATTAAAAATAATCTCATTCAGAGCCACCGATTTTCAGCGATTTGTTGCACAAAAAGTTATTAGATTATTATGGATCAAGAAGTTTCAAATCTTGTTTGGTTGTATTTTAAGACAGTGTAATTTTTGTAATTATTATATCTTTATCACCATTTAAATTGTATAATTTTTACAATTATATTCCAATTATTTGCAATATATTCTCTATAATATTTAAATTCGGTGATTTCACCGGTCATTGCACAAGTTTGATACTATGCATATAAAAATAATTTTTTATACTTTTGGCATTACGTACAAGGCTGTACGTACTTTTTCATATTATTCAGTTTGTTTTATCCTCTGCAATTTTACATTTTCAAATTTTCCTACAAATGCATAAAATCTGATAATGGTAATGTAATAATCTTTATGCAATAAATCGGGGTTCGAATATGCCCTTGACCACTTGATGACATACTCGGAATCGATTCGTGTTCAATTTTGTGTAAAATGTTCTTCGTGTCGATCCCATTCTACAGATTAATATCATACGAGATCGATTAACTACTTATCCCGAATTAATTTGTGTTCAATTTTATATAAAATGTTCTTTATCTCGAATTGTCTGAAGATTATCATTACGCGAACTTGGTTATATATACATATCCAAATCTATTTTTTTTATTATAGTCGGACTTCAGTTTGTTGTAAAACAATGTTTTCCAACAAATAAGAGATTTTTTACAGTTCTGATTGTGCTGTTCTCTCATCAAATCAATAATTAAAAAGAATACGTGACTTTCTGTCAAATTTTTATAAAGTAAGCCAGTTCTTCTCATCAAATCAATAATTTAAAATAATAGGTGATTTTTTTTTCAATTCTTGTAAAGTAAGCCAGTTCTTCTTATCAAATAATTAACTACAAAAATACGTGATTTCCTGTGAAATTTTTGTAAAGTAGGCCAATTTTTCCTCATCAAATCGATAATTTGAAAAAATGGGTGATTTTTGTGAAATAAGCCAGTTTTCCTTATCAAATAATTAAGTACAAAAATACGTGATGTCCTGTGAGATTTTTGTAAAATAGGCCAATTTTTCCTCCTCGAATCAATAATTTAAAAGAATTGGTGATTATCTGTCCAATTTTTGTAAAATACGTCAGTTTTCCTTATCAAATAATTAATTACAAAAATACGTGAGGTCCTGCGAGATTTTTGTAAAGCAGGCCAATTTTTCCTCATCGAATCGATAATTTAAAGAATAGATGATTTTCTGTCAGATTTTTGTAACATAAGCCAATTCTTTTTATCAAATAATTAACTACAAAAATACGTGATTTCCTGTGAAATTTTTGTAAAGTAGGCCAATTTTTCCTCATCAAATCGATAATTTAAAAAAATGGGTGATTTTTGTGAAATAAGCCAGTTTTCCTTATCAAATAATTAAGTACAAAAATACGTGATGTCCTGTGAGATTTTTGTAAAATAGGCCAATTTTTCCTCCTCGAATCAATAATTTAAAAGAATTGGTGATTATCTGTCCAATTTTTGTAAAACACGTCAGTTTTCCTTATCAAATAATTAATTACAAAAATACGTGAGGTCCTGCGAGATTTTTGTAAAGCAGGCCAATTTTTCCTCATCGAATCGATAATTTAAAGAATAGATGATTTTCTGTCAGATTTTTGTAACATAAGCCAATTCTTTTTATCAAATAATTAACTACAAAAATACGTGATTTCCTGTGAAATTTTTGTAAAGTAGGCCAATTTTTCCTCATCAAATCGATAATTTAAAAAAATGGGTGATTTTTGTGAAATAAGCCAGTTTTCCTTATCAAATAATTAAGTACAAAAATACGTGATGTCCTGTGAGATTTTTGTAAAATAGGCCAATTTTTCCTCCTCGAATCAATAATTTAAAAGAATTGGTGATTATCTGTCCAATTTTTGTAAAACACGTCAGTTTTCCTTATCAAATAATTAATTACAAAAATACGTGAGGTCCTGCGAGATTTTTGTAAAGCAGGCCAATTTTTCCTCATCGAATCGATAATTTAAAAAATAGATGATTTCCTCGTCAGATTTCAAGTAAGTTGGTTTTTTTTAAACCAGCTGCGCTGGACGAGATCGGCGGCGCTTTGCGAAATTTCCGTTCCGGCGTCGTCCATCGTCCACGGCCCTCGTTCAAAAGGGTCGACGTGGGCGAAACTTTTCGGATCTCTCGATGCCTCGTCGAGTTTACACGTTTACTTGTCGTCTTGATCGTCGTCGTCGTCGTCATCATCGTCGACACCGGGCGTCGTTTCGACGTCCTCGGTCGTCCTCGGACGTGCTCGGGCGTCGCGCCGACGTTCCTCCGCGACGCAGCTGACAGTCGGTGGCCGAGCATCGCGACGCGTGCATCGTACGTAGCGTGCTGACGCTTTTTCACCCGCGGCACACACGCGACGTCCCTTTTCTTTTCTTTTCACCCCGTTCGCCGCGAACACCGGGCGAGAGCAGCGTGCCGTGACATTCGAGCTGGTGGCCAACGCGTTTCCGCGCCGCCCGTTTTTCCGTTCTCCATCCATCCCGCTTTCTCGATCGTCAACCCGGACCGGAAGCTACGTGGGACACGGGGAGCACGAAACTTCAAAAAAAAAAAAAAAAATGCACAACACCAGCCGTCTATCACGCGGACAACACTGATGGTCTGTATCGTATGAACGTTCGCGAATACCTTAACCCTTCCCGCGAGAGTATTCCGTAGATCCGGAAGGGGTGACTCGTTACGACGCTGGTAACGCCCGTCTTTCACTGTAAAAATAATCGTCGAGGTGCACGCGGTGGGAAAATGTTCCGTCCCTCGTTTCGCGAGTTAATTCTCGCCTCTGTTCGAGTTTGTTAGATCGACGCTGGGCCAATTGTGGCACAGAAGGAACGATGTTCCATTTTTCTCTGCACACGGACAGAGATAGATTTTGGCCATTTTCGAAACTCGGGGCTCGTGCCAAATTTTCGACTGCACCGTACCACCGGTTGAAATTAGCAGCCTTTGCTTTGAAATTCGACTAGTTGGGAAAGTCCAGCGACGAACGGAGGGGTTTGGGGGGGGGCATGAATACACAGTCTCCATTGACGGATTCTGAATTACGGATTAAACGGATTTGCGCTTCAACCTACCGATCGATTCATTTTGCCGAACAGCACGTGCTTTGTCCTCTATTGACGTATAATTTCATTGGCCCGGTGCCAATGATAAATGGAAAACGGGGACGCGTGGACGAAAGAAAACAGCGCGCAAATGAAATTTCTCTCTCTCTCTCTCTCTCTCTCTCTATTTGGGATTTCGCTCCGATTGGAATCTCCTTCGAATTCCACGTGTTGTTTCACGCACATCTCGTGATCGTGTGTTCTTTTGAGCTGGCGTTTGTGATTTTCGCAGAGAACGACCTTGGAAATACAAATCCTCCAGTCAGTCCGGTGTTCATTGATCAGAAAAGTCATTCGTTTCACTGCGCGCGAGTCTTCGGGGGATCTGCCGAGGAGCTTTTCCCTGTCAACTCCTCTCGCGAGGAGGAGAAAAGCTGTGTTACGTCATTCGCTCGATAATTGAAACGGAAACATCATCGGTGCAATGAAATAAAAGTCGTCTCTGTTTGAACAAATATTTTCGTCGCGCACTCCTGGCTCGATCAATTAATTCGCCAAGCTGGCCATTAACAGAGTAACAAGATCTCGATACAGTTTTCTCTTTCGGTTAGGTCCGTTGATTGCTTCTTCATTTCTGGGACGAGATTCTAAAATTTTTATCTCGCTACGATAATTCATATTATATATATTATTATGTTATAATTGGATAAATTGCAATCACACGTTTGATGTCTCGCCTCTTGTCTCGCTGACGTCAGGAAGAAATACAGGAAGAAAGTCATTCTAACGACGACACTCGTCGATTTCGCTCAAATTGCTTCCCTTCTGTCTCATCTTGTTTCCTCGACTCGTTTTAATCGATAATTGCAAAGATCTCGTCAATTCTGGAAAAAACAAAAAGCCCCCCCCCCTTTTTACGTTTTCATCTTCTTATCAAACACTCGATCTTCGAGTCGTCGTTCCCCCCTCTTCGCGATTGTTAATTAAAGTCCCACTTTCGTAATTTCCTGCTTGTTAAACAAATTTACTATATTGGTGAAGTTACTCGCGTGTTGCTTCTTCTTTCTCGTTGTGTCGATTCTGATTTCACAATTCTTGTAATTGTTCAGCGTCGGTCGATTGAGTGGTCTTTCTCGAAGAATTCTCCAATCGTTATATTTAACGTCCTTTCTTCATTACGATCGTTAATTACACACTTTCTATGATTTTCTTTCCCTTTTGCACCTCGAGTCGCCTCTGATATATATATTTATCAGGCTCGTATAATAATAATTGTCAGCTTATGCTATAACATCGACAACTCCCTATTGTTAATTAAATTCACTCTCGTACGTTCGTTTCTGCAACTTTCGAATCATCGTCGTGTGTCAGAGGCGCGATGAATCCCGATGTTGCAGTTATTCGTAAACGTCCGTGTTACGAATGGAGTTTCTCCTCTCGGTGGCTGTGATCATTAATTTAAATTTAGTTTCGTAATTTCCTGCGTTTACAATTTTCTCGCAATCATTCAGTGTGTTAAAAGTGACGAATCTTATTTTATCTTATTACTATCTTTAGATAATTTTCAAATCACTCAGCTTACCTTCAACTTTCTTCTCCTTTTCTTTATCACGATCGTTTAGTCTCTCGTAATCTTCTCCTTTCACAATTTTTGCAATCGGTCACCGGTGCGTTGAAAACGTGATAAATTTCTTCGCACTCTCGATCGCGGATTCTTGCGTGCATTTAAAAGTGGAGAAATTGACATGATATATATTATACAAGATAAAATGAAGCAAAATATATCAAGTAACACGTGATCGTCAAACATATAATAAAAAAATATAAAAATAATAATAATAATAAATAACCATCCGTTCGTGCATTAAATAAGAAGAAAGAAAAGAAATTTCCCTAGTCCACAAAAATTTCAAAAATCCACAGAGATCCGCGACACTGAACGCCATTTCGTGCCGCCTTGCGTGATTGCAATTTAAATTTAATCTTATAATCTTCTGTTGAAAGTACCAAACCGAATATACAGTGCGACCGAGGGTGCATTAAATTTTCAAATATTGATCACTCGACGAGAAGAGGACCGGTGTTCCAGTTCATTATGCGAATCTATATAACGCCCAGCTCGCCGGAGTCTCGGGCCAAGTGTGTGCTCTCAACGACGTGAAATTCGTCAGCGGGTGCGCCTTTTCTCCGTTTTCAGCTGTTCTGGCCGCGCCTTCGCGATAATCAACCATAATCAGCCCTCGAATCGTCGACAGAAAATTGCGCTAATGGCGTCCTTGAAATCGAATCGTCCTCGTTGGTTCAACCTCGCGGATATCCTTGGCACGGGCGTGAAGAAATTTCGATCTCGACGTGTTTGTAGGAGTGACGATGGAGAAGGTATTCGAGGAGAGAGGTTTGTGACCAGTGACGACGATCGTTCGTGCCGTGGTGGTTCTGAAAACGAAGCAAATTACGAAAAAAAAAAAAAAAAAAAAAGAAAGAATAGAAAAAGAAATGGACACTACGTGAATCTTTGGTCAGATTGTCAACGAGTTTCAACATTGTGTTATTTTCTCAGCTTTAAGTATATTTGAAGTATATATAACCCAGGCGAGACAAATAAATAAATTTGTTACTTCTCAATAATTTCTATCCAGCGATATCAGAAAAGAAAGCGACGAATTGTTGTACACGGTTCGGTACGGTCACTCGTTACGGTCCGCAATCAGTTGCCAGCGCAAGTGGTTGTAACCGTGCCACGCACCTCGAGAATTCTTTTTATCCCAAAAATTGTGATATTTTCTCAGTCGTGAGTGTACTCAAGTAAAATTGAATAGGCGAAAACGAGTAATAAATCTATTACTTGTCGATAATTTCTATCCAGCGATGTCGTGCCGACGAGTTCAAAAAGGAAGCGACGAATTGTCGTATACGGTCACTCGTTACGGTCCGCAATCAGTTGCCAGAGCAATAACTCGTCGATTTCTTTTTGAACTCGGGGCTGGAATAACATCACTGGACGTAGACATCACTAAGGAGTAAAAAATTTATTATTTATTTTAACTGAGAAAATATTGCAATTTCTCAACGTACGCCAATTCATAACTACGTAGATGTAGAGCTTATTTTCGAAAATTTGAGTGATTTTTTTTTTCATAAAATAATAGCTCGAGCAATAATAATAATAAAAGTTTGTGCTAGGAAGCTTTTCCACTTCGTTCGTTTCGGTGTCTTTGATAGAAATTTGTTTGTTTCGATCGTCAGTAATGGACGAATTATTCGTTCGCCGTTATTTTGTATTCTAATCTACGAAACCGATAAAATCGGGGACGAATCTTGAAACGAATTCTGGTCGCGTTCGTGCGGATTAGAACGAGATAAATTCACCGGTGACCGCGGATTTGGCGACAAAAAAAAAAAAAAAAGAAAGACAAAAGAAACAAAAGGCCGAATTGTTACCGAGGATAAACGGCAAGCGTTATCGGGCGAAATGTAAAATAGTATAAAATAGCGCACGTGGAAGGGATGCTATCTTCGTGAACGATATTTCCAATGGGTGAATAAATTTTGCTACTTTCCGTGGAACAGTGATGTTACCAGCAACCTTGTGCGTTTGATTATACGGACCTAATTGTTTCAAGACATGATAAAGGCGGAAAGATAGAAAGCAGTTGTCTTTCTCTGTTTTAAAAATATACAGTGACTCTTATCGGTGCTCGGTGTTCAAAAGTTTAAAGTTTGTTTATTAATTCATTGTATTCTTGTGGTGAATTGAACAACGACGAGAAATTTGACGTGATTCGAGTTTCGTTGTTTAATTCAAGCAGCTTGGATAAATAACGTTAGATAGATAAATAATATTAGATAAATAAATGATAAATGTATCTCAAGTAAGTGAAATCTACGTTTCTGTCAGCCACAATTAAACAACGATTAATTGAACGGACAAGTATCGAGCAGATAAAATATGCAATAATTTGGCGATTACTGGAGTGTCTAAAAATATTGATAAGAACGATTTGATCCTCGCAGCGATTTTTATTCTGCATTGTAACTCGTTTTTATTCTGAATTTGTGTTTCTGTGTCGACACGTATCTATCTGCTCGTTCTTAAAATGTAAACGTCAAAAATTACCAATGGTAATTTATTCTTGAAATAACTCGAAGGTACGTATTAATCTCGACGAAAAGAAATATTCTGTGTATTCTCAAAACACGAATATCTCACGGCCAGCGTAAACGAACGTTATGTTCGTAAATGATAAGATCTGTTTTACATACACTCCACCGGTATAATTCTGAAATTCTTTCGCTTATTTCACGCATGAGTGTATCGTCTTGTTCTTTTCGAAAATGTATTTTCGAACGCGAGTGTGAATCTATTATCAGCGAGTGTAAACTATTGGAATTTATGCGTGCTAAACACCATTCTGTTCCATCTGTTTTCAACGATTAACGATGATTTTCAAATTAGACTCAACGATTCGTTTGTAATTTTTTTAACCAAGAGACAGATGAAACACAAGTTTCATACATTAATTTAGTAGTTAGCAGTTGACTAGTATAAATGACAATTGTGGTTAGTGTTGAGACTAACGTTTTGTCCATTCCAATTTATTTTAGTTTATCAGTTTAATTACTAATAATTTACTCTCAATTACTAATTTATTTTAGTACAGAGTACTAATATATGCTTTTTTAAAAATTTCAATTACTTAAAAGAAAAAGAAACATGTGTTGATAAAAAATGTTTTTTTTCTTTTGTATCGTACATTTCCTTAAATATTCCCTTAATTTTGATTTGATTTTAATTCGAATGAAAGAATTATTCTTATATTAATAAATATTTTATACATATTTAACAAATTTTATTACATTCGCAATTGATGTTCTTTAAAAATTTAGATTTTACTGACTTGTCGTTTTCTAAAAAAATCTATGGACAAACGTTTGACGTGCCACACACTCGCTTCACAATAATCTCTGTCTCCCAGCTCCGATCATCTCTTCTTTTTCAAACACGACCAATCCTCCAATTAACATCGCACCCGCAACGATAAATTTACCAAAATGATCATTGCCAATCCACGAAGTTTCTTTCAGTGTTAAGAAACGAAAAGAAAGAATAATTAGGGTATTGTAATAAAAAGTAAATTGGTAATTGACAATAAATTAATTCACTGACAAACTACAAAAAAAAAAAAAGAAAAACGGAATTACAATTATCATTTATGCCACTTCGTCGATAACGATTAATTTCAAACACATGGAAATAAATTCTTTCGCCCGTTCTTCGACCACGTATATCTCCCCCTCCCCCCGCCGTTTCGTTTTTCGCCGCGAGACAGAGCAATATCCCATTTAGGTGAATTCCATCGGTAAAGCCGAGGAACGAAGGAAACAATCTCTCTTCGCTTCGGTATCCGGTAATCCTGGTTCAAGGACGAGTCGTTGCCCGGTGATTTATCGGCTCGCTGCAACCATTGCCCCCCTCTCACCCCCATCGTTCGTTCGTTCGTTCATCGCGAAGATTTTCGATCTCTCTGGGAATCACGTTTCGAATGAAACGAGGGTCGCCCGGGGAACGTTTTAATTTCGCTCGTTCGGCGAGAATTCTGAATAATTTCGGCTCCTGACGGGCCAAATCGGGATAATCGGCGGTGTCGGCGCGTCTCGATCGATAGCCAGGACCGTTGAAAATTCGAGGAAAACGGACGGACGAGGTCTTGGATTTTATTCGATACGTCGAGAGTCCACTGTTGCGACAGTTCAATGGGATTCATAAAATTCGGCGCTGATCCGTCTGTGTATTCTTTGAATACTTCAATTAATCAGTCGGGGGGGGGGGGGGGGAGATTTTTTGTTTCGTTTTTTTTCTACAATTAAGCGTGTCCTTTTTAACCCTGGAACTATCGCGAAGTGATCGAAACATTTAATTTTCTATGGAAGTTTTATGTATTTATGACAGTATATTTTTAGATGCTCGAGCGATTTTTAAGAAAGTATGTCGATGGAAACTCGTGTTCTCTATCGTATTATTGACTTTTTCTTGTACTTTGCAGTTTAATTTCTTTGCCATAAATGTTAAACTTGTTATATGTTATATAGTTTAATATTGTATGTTAATATAATATATATTATATTAATATTAACAGTATATTAATATGAGTTATGTATTATATATTAATATATAATTAATATTAATACTTTGCAGTTTAATTTCTTTGCTATAAATATTAAACTTGTTATATGTTATATAATATATATTATATGAATATTAATAGTATATTAATATAAGTTATATATTATATAATACATTATATATTAATATATAATTAATATTAACACTTTGCAGTTTAATTTCTTTGCTACAAACATTAAACTTGTTGTATGCCATATAATATAATGTATAACAACTTTATTTATGTTTAATATTGTATATTAATATAATATATATTATACTAATATTAATAGTATATTAATGTGAGTTATATATTAATATATAATTAATATTAACACTTTGCAGTTTAATTTCTTTGCTATAAATATTAAACTTTTTATAAATAACTTGTAATATTATATAATATATAACAAGTTCAATATTATATGTTAAATTAATATCATATTAATATTAATAGTATATTAATACAATATATATTATATAAAATATTATGCATTGATATTAATTTTATTAATTCAATTACATTGCAAAAAAGAATCGTACAGCAAGCGATCAAAGAGAAAATTGCAATCTTCGAGACCATGGTAGACCCGATTGGGAAAAATATTTTTTCCAATTTTTGCAAATCAAAAAGACAAACTCAACGACTGCCGAAGCAAATTAAAATGTACTGTTAAATATTATTTCTAATGATTGTTTTAATTTATTTATATAAATTTTTTAAAATAAATTTATTGAATTTTAGTTTAATAAAAATAATTACTTTGCAATTAATAGATAATATATTTATATTAAATTTAATTAAATTAATATTAAGTAAATTTGTTTAAAAAATTGTTTATAAATTATTTACATTTAATGTAAATTGCATATTAAATTTTGATTTTAAATGAATTAATAATATTAATAATATAAGTATATTTAATATTTATATGATAAGCTAACTATAAGCTTTTAGGTTCACACCCTGGCGATAAATTAATAAATTTATTTGAAAAGTAATATGTCTGAAAAAGATACATTTTGATAAAATATTTATATATAATTTATTTAAATAAATTTTAAATGATAAATTTATATAAATTAAAATATACGACTGATGACCTCGCGCTTTAAAATTTGAGAACCAAGCGGATTTTTACCCGATCTCCTTTCTCTTTCTTTCCGCGAAACTTGAACAATTTAAAATGTCAACAGTCATTTCCATAAGAGCGACACTGATAGTAGATTAGCAGAGAGAGGTACGAGTCGCGTGATGTCCCACTCAGGGTTACAAAGGGGTTTGATCAACGCTTGAATCGTTAAGTTGAAATGCGACGCACAACCATCCACGGAAGGTTCAGTGATTCTCGGCGGTTAACCCGAACGAGGGTCGAACGTTTTACCCGAGAGAAATAATGCAGAACGACGGTGTCGGTTAAAGGTTTCGCCGTTTGCGATTAATTGAAGACTGGCACGAGCGAAGCTTCTTTGGCGTGACGATTTCTGCGGAGGGGGGTGGTGGCGGCGCGTGAATTATGCCTGGCTTTCAGGGATTCGAGAATTTAGGGAAAATTCGTCGAGCGTCGAACGAGTCGGCAACAGTGAGAAGATTTTTAAAATAAATGGCAAATAATATATTTCGTCGAGAGTGGTGATAGCGAGTATATGTACCTGTGACTGTTGTAGCATGTTTAAGTGTCCGTGGATGATGTGGATTTTAATTTCGCGAAAAATATAATTTCCTGAAATTAGATCTGGCGAAGATTTGAAAATTGATTGCGCAATTAAGTCGACTGCAAGAGTTGAAAATTATGGTCAAATAAAAATTTAATATCAGTCGAAAGTGATTGGATCACAGTATTATTGAACAATTAAATTAAATAATATACAATTGAAACGGACTATTTAATATAAAATAATATATTTATATAATAATATTAATATTAATTTTTTATTATATGAATATGCTGTAGAAATTAATAAAAGTCAAATTTATAATATATTAAACATCAAATATATTAATAAATAATAAATTAAATAATAAATCAATGTAAGTATATTGTACTAAATTATTAATGTTTAAATTATTAAATGTTCATTTATTCTTGATTAACACGAAAGGATAAAAAATAATTACAGATAGATTTATTTATTTAAGAATTTAAATTGTACATTACAGCGAAAGCTTCATTAACGCGTTTGAATGCCGCGTCGATGATTGACGGTGTTTTGATATCGGAAATTAAAATTTTAAGTTAAAAAAAAAAAAAAAAAAAATAGAAATATAACGCTCGGCGTGTTCAAAGTGTTGAATAAATTAAAAATTGTTACGTTTTCTGACAACCTAAAATATTATAAAAATAAACGACCCGATTTTCCTACGGACGTGAAAGCATTATAACATGCGTGCTTGTGAAAGATTAATTGTTTGCTCTCAGTTTGCACGTATAAATATGCTCAGCAAATGTTACAGTTCAAAATTCGAAATATAATTAGTCAAAGTATTCGAACGCCTATAACAATTCTTTTATCAGTATACCATTTTGATTTGTAAATGAAAGTTGCACTTGGGAATTGTGTAATTCTCAATGCGGTAACTATTGTTAACAGAATTATTTTTGTACGTATTTTGTATTCACTTTTGTTTATTTGTTTTTACTTCTTCATCGCATTTCCAGTACGAAATGGTGGTCGGAATTCAACAGATGTATCGCACATCTAGTTCAGATGTGTTTAATTTCGTTACTTCAAACTTGACGAGAAATTATCTGTTGTCACTAGTTTGCGAATGTTCGTGCAATTTTAATCCAAATTTAAGAACGGACGAATCCATGTGCAACATCGAAAGCGTGTGAAATGAATCATTTCAGAAAATAGTCGATATATTTCTGTAATCCATTTTCTCAAATTTGAAATCTATCTGAAATCCATTTTCTCGCGTGATGGCGATGGAGGGCGGATTTTTCAAAAATTCCATCCACTGAAATCGGCATCGTTCAATTAATTGCAAATTTCACGGGACAATCTATACATACATCCCTCTTGTTCTTTGTTGTTTCCGTGTCACGGCCCATTGCCGTAAATTTTTCAATAGCCACCTGTCAGCGGAAAATGAAACAGTCTGTCAAACAAAGAGCATCTTCTCCCCTGTTTGGCAATGCGCCAGGGGGCTTGTTGAAAAGCCGGTTTCCTTATCTCGTGTTCGTTTCAGCTCCCGCGAAAAAAGAAGAAAGAAAAAAAGAAAACGTCACCGAAGACATCGAACAGAAACGCGTCTATGTGTCTTCATGGCCCTCACTATGAAGGTGAACCGTCATCCTCCCGTTGTCAGTCTTCTTAACGCCTCCCCCATGCGCTGGCAACTGGTTCGCGGACCATAACGAGTGACCGTATACAATAAATCGTCGTTTTCTTTTTCTTTTGAACACGTCGTTGATGATGTCACTGGAGAAGTAATAAATCTATTTATTTGTTTCGCCTGGGTTACATTTAAATATACTTGAAACTGAGAAAATGTTGCAATTTGGGAGGAAAAATTCTCGACGTGCGCAAGAGGTCAATGATCAATAAAGAACCATTTATTTTCCTGGTAGATTAAACAAATTTTTATTGTGAAATCTGATTCGGACAAATTGCAGGTTGAAAATACAAAATTTTAATAGCATCTTCTGAAAAGAATCTTACAAAGAATCTCAACAATAAAGTCTTTTTGACCACCTGCGCTGGCAACTGGTTCGCAGACCATAACGAGTGACCGAACCGTATACAATAATTCGTCGCTTTCTTTTTCTTTCGAACTCGTCGGTGATGATCTCACTGGATAGAAATTATTATTAAGAAGTAATAGACTCGTCATTCGTTTTGCCTGGGTCACATTTAAATATACTTAAAACTGAGAAAATGTTGCAACTTGGGTTGAAACATTTTCCTCCGATTCTCGTCTCTTGCAAATAAAATGAGAGAAAAACATCGAGTGTGGAATAAATCAATGGAACTGTCAATAATTGAAGTATAAAATTTATTTCAAAGAGATCAGGATTGAATGAAATTTCAAAATATATGTAAATTCGTTAAATCGTACGTTAAAAATATATATTGAGTATGCTAGAAAATAAAGAAGGCTTTATTCGTCTGTTCAAAAGTGACTCGAGTCTCTGAAAGTACAATGTTTTAAAATTTATATACAGAACATCACGAGAGGGTGGCTTTACTTTCTAGTAGTTTGAATAAATCAACAAGAAACGACTCGATGTTGAACAAAGTCGATATTCAATCAAATATTCAAACATGTTGCAAGTTCGTATTTAATTAGTACTCGTAGCAATGAAATTTAGCAATTTTGAACGTGAAATCTATATCTGTTTGTTCTATTAAGTATTGAAGTCAATATTTAATTACCATTACTGAAATTGATCAGTGTAGTTTGATACTGCTGACGTCTATAAATTTCAAAGCTTCGTTTCTCGTTTTGCTTGTGTTTATCAATTCGATAAATATCGGTAAGCTGTTGCATGAGGTAAAAATGTTGAGTCGTCGCGTATGAAATGGCAAATGATTTCTTAATAAAAATTTTAGAAAATAATCATGATTCTAGAAAGTAATAAATAATTATTTCATTTGTTAATCGTTGTTGACAGATTCTTTCTCCCAATTTCACTTTCTCGTTTAGGTTTTTGAAAATGGATCATAGTTTTGAACCACTCTAAAAAATACAGAAATATTGTAGAACACAGTATTGATTCATGGAACAAACTAAAGTATTGTTGTGCTATTTTTAAATCGACTATTAATAAATATTATTGAACGGCACTTTAAATAATTTTTCACGTCTGTTGTATCAACCATTTCACATGCAACGTCCCTTGTCACGTTATTTGACATAATTTTCTTATAAAATGTTGTATTATTCTGCAGCGCAGAAATATCTATTTTTTGTGCTATATTTATTTTATTTTATACTGTACATGTTACTCATTTTGTGCAGCATACATTCTCGATATTTTTGACAATAAACTGCCAGAATTGAAGATAATATTCGTTTCCAGGGTACTTGAGTAGTGACAGTAGATTGCCTCATAGTTATTACGCCACAATTATGCATTCAATAGTGTACCGCTATTTCAAACATACGTGAAAATAGCTGTGGTTTTCAATATGTACGTAGTTGTAACTTTAAATTAAAAATTCAAACGTCAGATGAAGCTAGAGAAATTGAAAATACGTGACAGTAAAATTTCTGTGAATATCGTACACTATTTGACATAAATTTAGTTTTACCTGTTGTTGATAAAAGAATTCGGAAATCCAATTATTTACTTTCATTGTTATCAATTTATAAATACACGTATAATTATTATTCATTTGTCTTCTCGTTGTATTAATTCTTTTATTATCACGTCAATTTTACATTGAGAGACAAATTTGGAAGACTAAGGAAAAATGAGACTTGATCAAACATTTCATTAATCATCGTTTCATCTATAAAATATCCTTTGTTACACTTTCTAAAGAAACGTTATCATTTTGAAACACTGTGAAATAATTTTTAGCAGCGAATGGAACGAGATCTGTCTCTCCAATTCTATTTACAAAAATTTCAATTTGTCTTCGTGTCGATAGCTTGTTTTTTGCTCGTTAGTTCACCGACGTTGAATTCGTTGGTCAAAGATCTTGAGAACTCAATGATCTAGAGATCTACTCGCGTTGGAGTATCGTTTTCCTGCCGACGATCCAGTCAATTCTCATCGAAAGCTTCTCGATTTAGGTGTTGGTAATCACGTGTGTTCGGTGCACGTACTTGATCTCCCTCCGAATTTCGGCTCGTTGCAAAGCTCTTGCAAACAGATCCCGAAGTGCCTTTGACCACGTGAAGTCCAAAAGGGCGTTTGGTCTTTCGTCGTTCGCCGCTCGAGAAAGCTCTTTAATTGATTCCCCCTTTCGAAAGCGAAAAGACGACGAAAAGAGAAACGAGAGATTATCTCTTCGATTTGCTTTCCAAGCTCTCGAGCTTATTTCCCGCTCGTCTTGCAAAGAAATTCGATGACTCTGCTCGCGCGATCGAAGGACGAGACAAAGTGGAACATGCTAAATTCGATGATCGTTTGGCTCAATAACGAGCGACTCTTTCGTAAAGTAGGTTAGTTTAGAGACCTCGGTGCACTTGGAAATAAAGTGAGATATGCTGGTGTCGAAGATCGAGAATAGCTGGATCATTTCGTTCAGCGAACTCGGTGATTTTCCTACACGTGTCTGTGATTTGGAAAAGAGTTCAGCATCTTCTCGAGCGTGTCAGTTTGTTTGAGAATTCAGTGTCTTTCGGCGTTTTCAGAAAATCTCTATGGCTCTAGTTAGATAGTTGGATATCGTACTACGAATGAACGTTCGACAATGTATAATTCTTTGTCACATTGGTCGAATTATATTTCATTCGTGATTAACCAAGCCAATGACTTTTCAACTATTTTCCGTAACGACGGCATTAACGTACTGTTGTATGAATGAATTAAGAAATTGAAGACTAGCTGCAAAGGATAGTTTACTCGTATTTATCGGATCGTAAACACATAGTGTTTAATAGAGACTCGTATTACACGTGTGCATATTTGATACATCCGTGATTTAATACCGCGGATGAATATTTAAATTTAGTTATATATTTGATATGTTGATATATTTAAATTTGGTTTTTAAATTATTATAATAATATGAATAATATAAAATACAATTAAATGTCACAGTATAAAATACAACAATATAATTAGTACAATTGTGTTAGTACAATATAATAACATAAAACACGATTCAAATTTAATATATATATATATATATTTTATTATATATAATATATTATGTATATATATATATTGTATTTTATACTGTGACATTTAATTGTATTTTATATCTTCATATTATTATAATAATTTAAAAACTAAATTTAAATATATTAATATATTAAACATATATATATATATAATAAAATTGATAGTTATTGATGAAAAGAATAACTAGGTGGCTGAAAACTCTGCAGAGTTGATTTCATATGCCTGTTTAGCGTTGAAATTTTATAACGACTGAAACGTGTGTTGTAAGTTATCATTTGTATCAGGTTTCATGAAAGAAGCATTTTATTAAAATATGAATGTGAAATGAAATTTCAACACGCAGACAATTAACAGCAGGGAAACATTCGTAGCAAAAGTAACGAGTTTTCGATGAAATTGCGCTAAGTGTCCATTATCTATGCACGCTATTATATACAGAAATGTACAATACAGATGTGCTGCCATATTAAATTCATTTCATTTTGCGCAATTGTCAGTTTAACAAAAGTACGAAACATCTCCGCGTTTACGTGATTTTCGAAATAAAACGAGCTTCTCAAATGTCGGAAATATTACAGCAAAAAAGAAATTGTCTCTTATCAGAAAATGTTTTTTTATTGTCCAAGCGGACAATTGCCCGATTAAATCTCGCTGAAATTATATTGGTTTTTTATTCTTACCTGTAATTTAGAATATCGTGTATTTTGTTTCGGGAATTACGCGTGTAAATATATATATATGTTCATTTGGTATGTTCTACTAATAATTGCATTAAATTTATTAAATGAAATCAGATAAATTTATTTAATAATTTTAAAATTGTTTCAAAATTTGTCATGTAATTTGTTTGTTAAAATGTTGATCATTTTTATTTTATTAAAGACTATATTAAAACACGTGTTCATCAGGTGTGTACACGTAGTTTTTCTATTTTTCAATGGAGAACTTTAATTTAATGGAATTTTTCTATTTTTTAACGGAGTAATTACTAAAAATAGAAAACTAAACATTCTATTTTTTAATGGAGAACATTTTCCTCTCATGGTATGAGAAAGCTTGCGCAGAGATGGAGCGAACAAAAGCATTTTCATTGAAAAATAATATCTCAAGGACTTTCTTGTTATTCTAAATAAATTTTATAATTACATTGCGGATAGTTATTGAATTACTCTCATGCTGTGCAACATATAGTCGTATAGTAGATCCGAGATAATCGCGATTATTTATGATTTTATTCCGAGATTTTCATAAATTACAGATAATCGAAACGTACGTGTGTTTCAGCCTTCGAAGTACAAATCTATAAACAGTCTCAATAGCACTGAATAAGTTATTGGCCGTTGAAAATTTGATCAATAAATTCTTGTACAACGGCCTTATGCGTGCAGTTTTAGACATTGTAATACGTTCAGTAGCCAATAAAATATTTTGGGAAATATTATGGGAAAATATTGTAGGCTGAGAGTCAGTAGAGAGATATTTAAATAGGAACAAAAAGATAGAAAATTCGACAATAATAAAACAAATGAAATTGTATTATATTTTATTCCATGATTATTTAATTTATATAATATAATTATATAATAGTTATTATTACATTATTATATATATTATGAGACGCTTATTCAATTTGAAGTTTTTATAAAGACAGTTAAAAAATGGAAGCTAGATAGAAAATTTTTGTAGTTTGAATTTTTTATATATACATATATTTGCATTTTCTTTGGATTTTTCATAATTACACGAAAGTTAATAGTAATTACAATAATATATAAAATATATTTAATATAGTAACGTAATAAAATATAAAAATATTATAATTAGGTTGTGTGCAATTTCTATGGATTTATAGGAAATTTCAAAGTGCAAAATCGGACAGAATATACGTGGTATAAAACGTTTAAAATGTAGCGTAAAATAATTTTCTACCGAGTTTCTGTTTTTCTAGTTCTCAAGTAGTATCATTGGGTACGACTATTGTAATTTATGCGAGATTTACGAAATTTATACGAAATTCTAGGGTATTTGATTTTATTTTTTTCCACATCCTCCCGTAATAGAAATTCACAGTAACGAAGTGAAAGTATTAAAATAATAAAATTAATTTTTGAAGGAATATATTTTTATCAATAATAAAATTAATAAAAATATAAAATATCAAAACATAAATAAAATTATAAATTTCAAGCTGAAGCTAATTTAATCTAAAAACACACGCACACACTTGCAAATAGTCTAACGACACCAACTAAAACTGAACTATGAAACTACATTCTGAAAAAATATGCAAAAACTCGCAATTCACCGACGATCCTAACTAATAGAAATCTCAGTGGCACAATTGATCTCTTCCTCTTCAGCAGAAACAACTTTCCCACCAATCCCTCGTGCATATCCTCCAGAAAAAAAAGGGGGGCAAAGCTCCCGGTTTCTTTCATTGGTAATCTTCGACGTTGCCCGGAAGAAGGTCACGTTTTTCCCGGTTCTCGTTAAGATCTTGTTTCTTCGGGCGTTTCTCGAAGCGAAACCCTTTTGAACCCCAGGATAAAAACTTTTGGCAAAGCCCCTCTCCCCCTCCCCCGCCCCCTCACCCTAGACGCCGGGTCGTGTCAAATATTGCAATCGATAATACTAACGAAACCGCTGGGAAAATTGGGACCTGGGTTTTCCACGTGGGCTCTCCTCTGGATTTTCTCCGAAAAGGAGAAAAGGTGGGGGACTGTTTGCACGGAGGGTGGGGATCGGCGCGAAAGTTTCCGGGATTAATCCGCAGAGGCACATCCGGTTTGCGACATTGGCTCCGATCCAAGCTTTCGCCGCGATAAAAACGAACTGGCCAACCCCTTCCTTCGCGTGTCTCGCCTCTCGCTTTCATACTCGCTCGTCCCCTCCGATGACACAGGCCTTCGTAAATAAAAGATGAAATCCTCCGGGGCGCGTGTTTTTTTTTTTTTTTTTTTTTTTGCGAGCGAAAGAAAGGAAGCTGGCAGCGCGATTTCGTCCACGGGGTGAGCGAGGGCGTCGCGCGTTGAGAATAAGTAGTAAAACCTGCGACTCACGGGGGGGGGGAGGGGGGTGGGCGGCTTTGTCGGTAGTTGGTAATGCCAATCCGCGACATTTTCGAGCGTGGTTGTTTCGGGCAGTTGCAGATGTCTTCCATGAATATATTACGTGCATTATACGAAATGAAGTTTTGTTAGTATGCACGTTGTTGGACTGCGTTGGTGGAGTTTGAAACAATTCTGGAAATGCATGTGGAAGCTGGGAAATATTTGATCGCGTGGCACTCTGGCACGTCGTTTCGAAGTGTATGGACACACTGTCGACTTTTCGTCGAGTTTGACATTTATTTTTGAACGTCTCTCGATATACACGTTCTCTTTAAACCCTTCTGATCAGCGAACCAATTATTTTATTATTCATTGCAAGATCGTTTACGTGCTAGCATAACACAGATTAAATAAAGGATATTCATTGCACGTTCTACCGGAACGTAAATTACAATGAAATTTCCGTAATTATGCCAGTAATGTTTGAAAATATACGTCACCGTTCGATTGCGGACCATAACGAGTGACCGAACCGTATAAAATAATTCGTGGATAGAAATGATTGAGAAGTAATAAATTTATTATTTCTTTTGCCTGTTTCACTTAAATATACCTAAAACTGAGGAAATATTATGTTTAACTTTGGAACAAAGATTTCTCGACGTACGTTAATATTCAAATTTTAATATGTACGATAAATGTCTAGTTTTTAACATATCATGTCAGAGGTACCCCCATAAGTAGTGTTGCTTTCTTTAGGTTTAATAAACACTGTCGTCCAGTGAATAATTAAAAAAAAGAAAAAGAAAAGTTTCGTGCAGTATCGAAACAGGCGCGATTGCTCGTCGTCTGTTACAGTAGGCGAAGCTCTATTTGCGATTATCGACCTCCTTTCCTAGACTCGTCTCGCGCGCGCGATAGTTATTGCATTTATCGATCAAAAGAGGCCACAAGAGGCACCAGTGTGACCAAGGACAGAGATCGATTTCACGAGTGTTTAACGATTCCCTCTTCACGCGGTTTCGACCCATAAAAGTTTACGAGCCGCGTCTAAAAATAGTGAAACAGAACGAGTTAACAACGACGCGAGGAAATGAAGTCGTCCGTAACCGGGGAATAGGATACGATCGCCCTATGCGTAATAAGTTTAACGAGCCGATTTCTCGAAATTACAATCGCTTTCAGAGAGATCCCCCTCCCTCTTCCTCGTTATCGTCGCTTTCACGCTAAGCCGAAAGAACTTTCATCCACTTCTCTCAGATCCGCTTACTCGTCGCATTTCACGCGCTCAACGCGACGCTTTTATTGCCCGCGTGTAACTTCGATTCAATCAAATTAATGGAAGGAAGGAAAGTGAAACGTTGTGAGACTGCTGGATATGAAAGGACGGATAATAGTAATAAACGTTCGCCTTTGAATGAGGTGAGGGGTGACGATTTCGAGGAACTCTAAATATTTATGAACGAGATGCATTTCTTGAAGTATGCAGCGTGACACACGGATTTCGTGTGAATTGCACTACCATTAATGTTAAAACTAATAAATAAATAAATTATATTATAATATTATAGTAAGAAATAATATTATTTATAATATTGTAATAATAAATGGTATTATTTATAATATTATAATAATAAATAATATTATATATAATATTATACACAATGAACATTGAACAATATATACTGTATTATGTATTATACTTTAGTCACTGTTTTATATGTAGTATTATATTATACTATATATAGTATTAATCATACTACCATTAATATTAAAACTAATAAATAAATAAATTATATTATATAGTAACAAATAATATTATTTATAATATTGTGATAATAAATAATATTATTTATAATATTATATACACAATGAACATTGAACAATATGTATAACTGTATGATGTATTATACTTTAGTCACTGTTTTATATGTAGTATTATATTATACTATATGTAGTATTAATCATACTACCATTAATATTAAAACTAATAAATAAATTATATTATAATATTATAATAATAAATAATATTATTTATAATATTATATAATATAATATTAATATATATTAATATAATAATTAGTAATATTAATATTTTTTATATAATATATATATATGATCTAATATAATAATATTATAATATTATATACACAATGAACATTGAACAATATATGACTGTATGATATATTATACTTAGTCACTGCTTTTTTTAAAATGAACGTGAATGATTAATGAAAAAAGAAATAATAACCGGTGAGACAATAATTATATGATAATTATATGAATTTTTATAGTATCACGGTAATGTAATTTTATATTTATAATTGTAATTGTAATTATAATCTTTACTTACAATTATAATTTTATGAATTGTTCGATTACATGCATATAATATAATATACAATTGTGTAATAATTGTATCTATTATATATGTACGTATGAATTCTATCACATTCAAAATAATTAATATTGTCTTTAAGCCAAGGTAAGAGTCAACATTGGAAAATTTTAAATAAAGATACAACAATTTACAAATTAGACAACGTGTGTAGAACCTAATGAAGTATTCGACAATATTTCGCGACAGCAGTTTCTTTGATTTCGTGGGAAATTTTTCGTGAAAATAGTGACCTTAATAACAGACATAGAGCAGATACACTTCTTCGTAGAACACTCGATTGATTAATAATTAATTAGCGCGCATGCCTCGCTACCCGAGTACCTTCGATTAAAGTTCTTGTTAACGAACTCGTTGAAAGTGCTCGAGATCGGGTATAGAACGCGATCTATTTCGGTTCTGGTCGACCTTAAGCTGCGAATTATGCATTCGGCGTGGCGTTCGTCGGCGACAAAAATTATAAAGTAAAAATTTCCTCGTTCAAAGAAGCTGGAGCACGATGATTACAATATCGTAACGCAGTTACGACGAGACTTGGGACCGAAGTTTCGTCTAATCTCGTTTCGCTTAATTTCCATACGATATGTTTCGTTTCATCGAGAGTTTCGATAACGACGCGGAAATATTTTTGTAATTGCTGGAGATATTTTCCACGATTTTTTCCTTCATCTTTTTTTTTTTTTTTTTTCAAAATCCAATATCGCGACGGTGCTCGATATTCAGCGAACAGCATAACTGAACTAACGAGGATGAAAAATTGTGGACAATTTAAATTGTAAATTGCTCACTTCGTGGAAAAACGTCATATGATTCGCCTCGTCTCACTGTGACAGCGCCGAGATTGTTTTTCCCCCCGAAAGAATAATGATTTTACACGATGTAATAATAAGTGAAAGGATGCGTTTTTTTTTTTCTTGATCGGAAATTGTGAAAATTCAAAAACGCGTTGAAAAGTTTCTTTCCGTGGCTCTTCTCTCTACGACAATCCTTTAAAACTCGACTTGCACGATCCTTGTTCGCCATTTTATTGAACTTTGAACATTGGAACAGGATTAAATGGACGAAATTTCGAAAATGAAATACTGAAAAGGAATCGTATAGCAAATTTTTAAAAGTTTGTCGCAAGGGAGAGACTTTGTTCTTCAAAATTTCTTCTGCGTTCTCTTCGGAGATGTTTGAACTTTTCCAAGAACAAGTTCTCCGCTCATCGTGTGAAATCGTCTTTGAGAAAAGCAGAGGTTCTATGCTTGAAAATGAGATCGAGCTCAGGTTGTTGTATAATTTTCTTTCGCGCAGTTTAAATGATCGACAATTTTTCATCGTTACTGGTTCAGTTATGCTCTCAAGTCACTGCAACTTGGTATCTCTCATCGTTTGAATAGAGTTTTAAAATATTTCGGCGCAATTTTATTTCTCCTTACGATAATGACATGTTAGTTAATGCCATCAAATTATTGACCTTTCAAGAAAATCAATCGTTATAATAACACAATTTATCAACAAGCCCATTCATTTCGCGTTTGACAAGTATCGAGCTGCGCGATTAATGAGTCAAACATGCTCGATATCGTTTGAATTTGAGTATATTCTTTCCATTTACTTTTTATCAAAATCAATTCGCGTTTTATTTTTAATTCAAGCGTTAAATTTACTTCAGCCTCGAAACTCTTGGTTTTCCTTCCTTGGACAGTTAACAAAGTGAAAGTCTGAAGAAGTTTTGGAATTTTTTTAACTACGGAACAATAAACTTGAGCGTGATCCGAGGATAGAATCGCGTGGGAACTTTTTCGGGTTCATTATGGTGTATCGCGTGCTAGAATTACGAATTTCGTGCTAATCGATCAATTTGTAGTATTTTCGTAGCTTCACAACTGTTTTCTTCTTGCATTGTAATTTCTTCTGTATCTTATGTGTTTATTATACTATGTTTATTATTTTATTATACTATTATTTATTATTTATTATTTTATTATACTATTATTTATTATTTATTATTTTATCATATCATGTTGAAGCTTAAATATTTCGAAAATAACATAATCGTTACATATTTCAGGTGTCTTCACAGTTATTTGAAAGTCAACTTTTCTTTTTCAAGTACGAGTGTAGAATGTACGTATGTACAATATGAAAAAATGCGTGTATATTTCTCGTTGCGGATTTTGATTCCACTTGAATGTTATTCCACTTTTTCTAGAAAAGATATTTAACAAAATGAAAATTTATTTCTACTGTCGAAATAGAGGAAATGAAACGTCTCTGACAGTTTCTTTTGTTGTTATCGAATGGTCAAATGAAATTAGCAACAATTCTATTTTTATCAGTAGTACTTCATTGTCTTTATAAAACGTTTTCAAAATGTGCCAGACAGTAACACAGTCTGTTTTCAAAAGATACGATTTACATATTCTTTGAGAGTCTAGTTTTGAAATTTCTTTTAACTTTCGAGGCTTAGACTTTCCTCTTACTTGTAAAATTCAGATAAGTTTTGGTTTTGTTAATTGCCTTTATAAAATATAACAAAAGAGTGTCGCATGTGAAAGTGTTCTCGTTTATTTTCTACAAGGTAAGAATACACGTTCCGTTTGAGAAAGTTGGCATTCAAATAAATTAACAAATAAAGAAGAATAAATGATCGTATTTCTCATCGTGAGAGCACGTTCTCTTGCTGATTAATATTTTTTTTGAAAATATCTCGTATTTTTGAGATATTTGATCTTTATGTTTCCAATTGAACAACCTGCTTATTGAATCTTCCACTTTAACATCTATCGTCATAAATTTCACATAATATATTCGTATAATCGTCGACAGTTTCAATAATTATAATAATAGTGATTTACTTTCAGAATAATTACAACGAATATAATAATTTAATATTTCAATAATTTGTCGTTTTAATAATTCAACAGTAGCAAAATTTTACAGTAGGAAAATTTCTCTCTCGACGAGAAGATATTTTGATGAATATGAAAAGTTCTCGTTTGAATGAAACGTTTAACGTTATTAACTCTGCTTTGAGTGCTTAAAGCTGTCGAAAGCTCCAAAAGTTTGACAATGAATATAAGTTTAATAAGGATGTATATAGAAGAAATTAAAAATGCATTTCATCTTTCGATATATTCGTTCGATGCATTATGACGCGTGAATCGCGAATTTCTGTAGGTACATTAGTAGAAAATTTAAAGATGCAGAAACAAATGGTGCACGAGAATGTGATACTTAATTGTTATAATAATTAACATAATTCCCTAAATTCTACATTTTTAGATTGCTTTCACGAAAATATGAATTTACAGAAAAATACAGTTACAGTCTTGTCCTTCGAATCTAAATAAACTAGTAAATAGTAAACTATATAAATAATTTTATAATAATAATAATAAACTAATAATAGTAATAAACTAATAATAATAGAGTTTATTATCAATTATAAGTTTATAAATTACAATTAATTAATTATACGTTTAGTTTATTTGTTTATTGTCAATTATTTATTATCATTTATTATCAATTATAAGAAACTAATAATTAGTTTATTATCAATTGTAAGAAACCAATTAATCAGTTTATTATCATTTATAAGAAACTATTAATTAGTTTATTACCAATTGTAAGAAATTAATAATTAGTTTATTATCAACTATAAGAAACCAATTAATTCTTTTATTATCATTTATAATTATATAGTTTACTATCAATTAGAAAAGATTGGAAAAGATTATTTGTACAATGTTGTAATAGGGGCGAAATCTTCAGACCAAAGATTTAAATTATTATAACAACTCTCTCTCAAGTTATTTTTGTGTTTCGTCAAGCTTGCATCCCCGAATTTTCGCCCAATTTTCCAATCGAGACGATGAAATTCATCCCTCCCCCTCCACCCGTTCAGGGGTGGAACAAGCAGCGTCTTGTACGGAATGTTACGACGTATGTCTCCTGCGGCCGAGTGCTCCTGCTCTGCCAGGATTCCATTAATTTCGATCGAGGTTACCGACGAGACTCGTCCTGAATAGTTTCCAGGAATCGCGACCCACGACAAGGATGGTTCGCGCCGGGTCCCCTGGCACGTGAAATTCCCTGAATGATTTGCCACCGATTAATCAGGCTCGCGGTGCTACGATTCGATTATTTAAGTAATTCGATCGATCGATCGATGGACGTTAATCGAATGCGAACGAATCGACATAGCGATCTCTACGGGGAAACGCTGCGAATCGAGGGAAATGTTTCGATTTTGGGAACCCAATCGGCTTTTTAAGTAAATTGGGGTCCTGATGGATTTTTCGTTTTGAATTCTATCGCTATTTTTGATTTTCATTTTGGAAACAATTTTGTGAAAAAAGTTGGAAAAAAAGAGAAAGAAACAGTTAGTATTGAACAATAAGATTTTTTCTCAGAATTGAGATATATTTGACGTTTAACATTTTAAAACGTTCTTAGGAACAGAGAATAATTGTAGTATACACCCTGAATTGAAAACGATGAACTTTTTTATAATGGGGAAAAAATCGAGATTCCATTTTATTCGTAATTTAAAATTTGTTTCCTTGGAAAGAAACTTATAAAAATATAAAATATGGTTTCTTTAATATATTGCCTAAACATAACGTTTCTTTGCAAAACGACATTAAATCTTATCGTTGAACATATAATATAATAAAAAATATAAAATGTAAAATCGTTAAGAAAAGGCACTATTTTGTTCAATTTACTCGGAAACGGTATCTTCAATAATTTCAGAGGTATTTGACAAAATATGTTTCGCCTTTCAGCCTTTAAGTAATTTTCATCCTTTCAACATCGATCATTGCCAATAAAAAGGAAAAAGAACATACGGGTCGAACATTTTTCTTGAAAATTACATTCACGCCAAATTTCATCAAAATCCGACTAGTTTAATTAATCACTATTAAACAATTATTAATTATTAATTAATCATTACTCTTTAGTGAATTACTCTGTTCTTCTTAGCCACTTGTTTCTCGCGTTGTCTATCGAAATTGCCTCGCATATTTATACGTTTTTCCAGCCTGTTATTGTTCGTTATACTTCAGTTTCACTTCTGAACGAATATGGATATACGCGTATCCATTCTGTTTGAATTTCCATTATCCTCCGTTCCGTGACACACCGCCATCATCTCGGCGAGCTTTGTTCCGAAAACGTGCCAGCGTATTTGTTCTAAAAATTTCTTCGCGTGTGGCTGTGCTCGATTTACGGGGGGGGAATTGAACAGTTGACAGTTCACGTTTCACGTTTCGCCGCTCGACTGTGTGTTTACATCGCTAAAACCCGGGAACTACGTTTTCAAAAAAAGAAACTTCGTTTCACCATTTTTCCGGATTTTTCCCAGTTGGGAACGCTCGACTGCCGACTGTTCTATCGGAAAAAGTTGGAGCTGAGTGAAAGATGGGAAAGCTGACGGTTCGATTGTTAGAAGGGAATGGCGGCGTAATAACGTCGCGTATTTCTCGCGATCTGCCGCCCCTGTCCCCGAATTTCACCAGAGAGAATTCTCGTAAATCGACCTCTGTTTACACCGATTCACTGGTCGTTAATCCTTGCTAGTTCCCCCAAGAGAATCGGAAACCAAACTACCGTGACGAATGTTGGCCAAACTTCACCGAATCTTCACCCACCCGCCGCAATTCCATGCTTGCTCCTGTCTTTTATTTCCAGAAAGTAGAAAAGCAGCCAAATTCAGGCGATCCTCCATCTTCCGTGAAATCAGTTCGCTTGAGAATTTACTTTTGTTGTTGAATCGAGATCCTTTCTTAATGGTGTCTTTGCAAAGAAACTATAATTTTGCTAGGTTAGAAGCCAGTGTTTGTTCTTAGTAATTCAGTTAAACACTGAGCATCGATTTGCCGCAGTATTATAAATTTTATAAATCAATATTTATATTTTTAAGTTTTATAATTTTTCATTGTAATTTTTGTCAATTTTGTTCAATCGTTTTACCAAGTTTGATAAAATGTCGAATATAAATATAATACAATGTAAATAAATATAGTAGAGCAAGTTTTAAAAAACTCGTTGCAAAGGGAAGATTATCAATTTTCAAAACTATGGAAAAACATTTTTTCGACGATTGAATTTTCCATTTTTACCATTTTTTAGAATAAAAGTATCTTTGCTTTACTCTGCATAATGTAGAAACATGTGGATTGTTGTATCATTCTTCCTCTCAAAAATAGTTACAACAAACTGTAGTAAACTATTGACAATCCCTCGTCGAGTAGGTCAACAATTTTGCAAATGTTTGCATTCGAATTTCTTGAAATTTTGTAAAATTGTATCCACGGAAAATGTGTACACAGCAGAAAAGTGAATATGAAATAGATATTTATCACAATAGTAGAAAAATAGAATTTAATAATATAAATCGAACGCGATGGAACATAAATAAAAATGTTCGCGTTGATGTAACTTCTTTCTCGTCCATTTCGTTAGCAAGTTATTAATGTCCACGAGCAATAATTAACCAGTTGATAGTTGAATAGATATTTAAATACTCATCTTTCATTTTTTAGTTGCTCTTTTCGTAAAAATTTTTTTACATTAGATTGAATTCTGGCTATTTTTGTTGTTAAATAAAGATACTTTTTTTTCTCGATTGGCTTTGTCCTGAAACTGTGTCGACTGTGTCCTAAAAAATTCGTATGCGGTCGAGAATTTCAAACGTTCATTCGACGGTTTCTAGCAGTTCTTTTGACAAAAAAAAATTTTTTTTGCCTGTTAAATCTATGTTATTTATCGTTATATTGGAGTTTCTTTCTTGTCGGTTATGTCAGCGAATTGCTCATTAAAAATTTGTCGCGATTGACTCTTAAATATTCATTTTGTAATTTCCAGTGATTTCCCTTTATCCTTTGTTTAAAAAATTGTAACTTTAATATCGTATAAACGTTTCAATTTCCGACGAATATTTCTTATAAAACTGTAATTATTATTCTTTATCAAACGTTCAGTTTGTGTGTCATACAGTTTTATACCGCTTTAATGTATAATATCAAAGCGTAGCGTGTACGTTATTGAAACGTTTTAATTAAATCGTGAATTGATCGCTGAAATCGATATTTATCAGTTTCTAGTCGACGAATTATAAAACGAAATTGCAGAAATGGAATTATTATTAGCAGTGTGTCATAATCAATTGAACGAGGATATTAATCTAATTTAAATGTTCACTGCTCGAATCAATTTAGTTCGATATCGTTCGGCAGAAATTCCTGCTTTTTATCCCAAATAGCCCCCAGCAAGTGATAAAGCAGCTTGACGCCTACAGAATGACATTTTTCTTCTTCTTTTTCCACATTGCTTTTATTACGTCGTTATACTATGTAACGGCAAACAAAAAATAAAACGGAAAGGGGATCGTCTTCTGTCCGTAATGACGTAATAAAATAATAAAGTAACGAAAAAAGAAAATAACGAAATTAATCAACGATATTTTAACAATAATATTACACTTTAATATTGATAATAATATTTAATAATATCTTTTGCGAATGTCGTGGCACTCGTAGGAAATTTAAATGTCGAACAGTATCCAAAATATTCAATAGGAAGTGCTTGTTGTCTAATGTTAACGATCTTTATTCAAAATTCTTTTACAAGTGTCAAAAAGATATTGAAAATAAAATAATCACCACGATTTGAGCTTCGATTTAACGTTTTTTTTTTTTTTTTTTAAATTTTAGGTATATTTGTAAAAGCAAAAGACATTGGTTCTAGAATATTCAAATTAGATAGAGTGGAATTAAAATTCCACAAATATTTGCACGTTTAAATGTAACAAGATCTATTTCGTTATTACGTTTGATGAACATATTCAAAACACATACGTATCTACAGTACTGTGAATAATTATAGATACTCAGAGCAATTTTGATGAAGTTTTTCTAAATGGAAAGATGAAGAGATAATTCTTCTCAATAATTGTTAGGATGCACCTCAACTGACTGCGGACCATAACGAGTGACCAAACCAAGTAGAAAATAATTCGTCGCTCTCTTTTTGAACTCGTCGGTACGATATCACTGGATAGAAATTATTGACAAGTAAAAAAAATTCATTATTTGTTTTTGCCTATTTTGTTTTACTTAAATACACTTAAATCTGTGGGACAAAAAATTCTCGACGTTCTAGCGCAAGAGGTTAAAGCAAAAGTCTTTTCTCGGTTCATTAAAAGTATAATCGTGTGTTCGAGTAGAAAGTGGAAAAAAATCGTCTTTATTCTCGTCATACGTATAACAAATTAGAAATAACGCCTCGATGTCGCGAGTTTAATGCAGCGACGAGAAATTAGGAGCGTTCCACGCGGATCGTCAAATGTATTTGTCAACTTTTTACGGAAACGAGAAAAAGAACAAGCGATCTGGCAAACCACCAGTGTTTCTTCCGACTGTTAAATGAACAACGCTGGGAGAAATCGCGCGGCGAACAGCTTCATAATGCAACGATTTCATTTGCAAATGCGTGTCTAATTTTATATGGAAGTAGACCAGCATAAATACTGATACGTTCAAGGTTCAATAAAACAGTGGAAAGAAACTCGTACAACCAGTTGCTAGAAGATTTCAGTCTTCTTTAGATTAATATATTAGTATGCATTATTTATTATATTAATTCTAACAATTATTTTTAATTAAAATTTTCCTCGATAAATGAAAAGATCAATTGAAAGAATGCCACTTGAATTCCATTGAAATACCTTTTTTTTTTTTTTTTAATTAGATTATTATTTTTAATTTTTGTCATTGAAATTACTTTGGTAATTCCTATAATTTTATATTTAAAATGTATAAACTTTTGTTGTGTAATAAATATAATTTTATTATTTATATTTATAATATTATCTACGTTAATTATAGAATAGATATTTACAATAATGGGATATTTATATTGAATATTTTAATTTCTAGGTTTCTGCAATTTTCCTTTGAAAAATTATCCATAGAAAAACGATAATTTAAAGGATAATTTAACACAAAGCTTTACAATTTTAAATAATAATTTTCCTTTTTTTTTTTGCAAGGTTGAATCAGTTCGACAATTTTTTATCGCTGGCTAATTTAACTACTCTGAAATAGATTTAATTACTCATCCTCTAGGAAAATCTCTTTGACTTCGATTTAAGATAATTATGCTCGATCGCTGTACTTATCAACGATAAGTTTCCGTAAAAAGTCGAAGCAAAGTTCGTTGCTAATGTACGTACGTACAGTAACGCGCATACGTCGAATCATCGACGATCCTTTTAAAGCACGTTAGCATTGAGTTCCCCATTATCGTGGTCGGCGTTGAAGTATTAACGTCCCTCCCTTAAACAGGGAGGTATAAACTGGGGATTGTTCGAGCAAGTAGTAAACTATTAAATATGAAGAGGCTAGATGTGTCGGGGCGGATCGATGGGGAAGTATCTAGTAGTCGCGCGCGGGGGTGGTATAGCGATTCAGGAAATGTTTGTTATTCATCCCCCCCGTCTCGTTTTTTTTTTTTTTTTTTACCTTCGTGTCAACGTCCCGCCGTTTTATTTTTCGCGCGACGCACAGTCGGCGGAAAACGCTCGCGTGTATTTTTAACGAGAACGAATCGCGACGGGACAGTCTGTGAAAGCATGAATTTTTATGAATTTCCGCGGAATTCGAAGGAGTGCACGGAATGTGCACGAATGGAGACTGAATTGTGATATTTACTAGATGAGACGCGAATATATATTTTTTTTTCTTTTCTTTTAATCGTGACAGGTTTCATTTTTGCAACGGTGATTACGAAAATAAAAAATCTCAAAATTTACTAGGCTCGTTTCATTCGATGCAGCGCGTGAAATATTTAAAGCAGGAAACTTGTCACGATATTTGGTAAATAACACAAATTTTTATCGATACGCAGCGGATGAAGTAATTTATATTTAGTATTTGCATTTGAATTGGACGATGGAGGAAATAAACATTTTCGTGAAATCTGGATGTAAATATCCCACGCATTTATAGTAATCGTTCATTTAAAAATGTCTAAAATGCTTGTTGATGTGCAATAGATGAGGTAATTCATTTATTTTTAAATAAAATAATTTTTTCAGGAAATTTCGAACTTAGGCGAATATCCACAATTCACTAATGATATTTATAGAAATATTCACTATATCCAGAAATGTGTAAAATGTCTAAAATAAAATTTGCAACATAATGTTTTATTGACATGTAATTTATATTTAAATTGGACGACGAACACAAAGTAAAATTTTTTCATGAAATTATCAATTTACATAAATATCCGGAATTTGCCAATTATAATTATATTCAATCGTTCATTTTATTCGTTATATACAAAAATATATAAAATTTATAACGTGAATTTTCATGGACGCGCAATTTGTATTTAAATTGAGCAGTGAAAAAAATGAAATTATAAATTTACATAAATATCCAGAGCTTGCTTAATATTCAAAATGAGTAAAAAAAATATCACTATGTTTATTACCTACCTAAATACCATATTACAATATTACAATATTATATGATGTTTATTATAATTGAGATTCATCTCAACCACTAGATACTGTGCATTTTATTTTAGACAATTGTATTTCATCGTGTCACCTGCATTTTAAGGAATACATGACAACCTGCGGTCTTGTGTGTATAGTTTAATTACAGAAACTTAACTAGACGTAATATAGTAAATGAGGCATTGTGTCTTTGTTTCTCGTCTAAATATTCGCGTGCAGTTGCGCCAGAATGAGCAAATATATTATCACGCGAGATAAACCCTGTATACTAATTGCTAAATACTACCGCTTTGGTTATTGCTTATGCTACTGGAAAATTCGCAATTTGCACACAGCAAATTCGTGCATGGCAAACGTCACCTCAAAAATTAACAGTAAAAATTGATAGACAGCATTTGCATAATAACTCGAAGAAATATATATATATACGAGTGAATAAAATAATGTATAATTATCGAAATAATGATAACAGAAATATCATTATTTTTCAAATGAATTTCTTAGTCAAGTTTCAAAAACGACCTTTGGGGAAGCATCGACGAGAAGTTATTCTGTAGCGTACATCAAGTGTTTGCGCGAGGGAAGTTCATGCAAATTTCTTGCGCGAAAGCACGTAAATACACAGGGCGATTTATGCAACTATAACAAGCCGTATCTTTCTCTAGGTGGAAATTAGAAAAAGATATTATATCGCGGGAGAAAGGGACGAGTTGTTTAACGTGGACTGCATAATCTTCATTGTATTTTTTACACAAGTGCAATGATGCACGTGCGTTTTACGATTGCACTGTTCTTAAATTGGAAATCTTTTTTTTTTTTTTTTCTTAGTACATATCAAATTCTCTCGCCTAATTTTTATTGTTGCATCGTGTAATTACGTCCTGTCTTAATATTAATTCAATTAAACTACAATATACTCTACCGTACATATATGCATTATGTGCTATTAAATTATGCAGTAATATAAATTACATAATAATACATTGCTATTAATTATTATAATTATTTAATAAACTTTAATAAATTATCGAACAATTTTTAATAATATAAATAACATAATAATATGTCACTGTTAATTATTATAATTATTTAATAAAGGTTAATAAATTATTAAATAATAATTAATAATATAAATTACATAATACAAACTTTTCAATCAAGTCAATTGTAATCACTGTGATTATAATACCGAATTCAAAATTCTGATTCAATTACATTGTGCTACCATGAATTATGTTCAATTGCCATTATGAATTACATTCTAATTTAATTGAATTACCTCGTAACTACTATATAATTCATCAAACAATTCGATTATAATTTTACATAACTCCAGTTAGGGTAACATGGTTGGAAATTATTGAATTTAAGAAAATATTTTCAAACTTTGACTTGTCGGATGAAAGACGAGGAAAACAAACGTGTTCTCCTTTGACAAACCTCGAAAATATAAAATTTCTATCGACGATGGTAGAGAAACTTGAGTTTAAACATTTGGACATTTAAATGGTACAGTAATTAATTTGAAGTTACAAGCAGATAATATGATAGTCTGAACGAATGTAAACAAATGGTGCAAAATTACACGTGCGTTGTTGCATCTGAATGCTAATTATAGTTACTAGCACGTATAATATTTATATTAAAATATAATAATTACAGTATAGTTAAAATATAATAATTTATAGTTGAAATACAAGAAATATACATATAATAATTATAGTATATTGAAATATAATAATTTATAGTTAAAATATAATAACTATACACATAGTAATTTAAACTATATTAAAATATAATAATTTATAGTTGAAATACAAGAATTATACATATAATAATTATAGTATATTAAAATAATATAATAATGTAAAAACATTTAAACGAATAGTGCAGTTGCATATGTGTTGTTACATCTGTGATATATGTACGCATTTATATGGTATATTTAGTAATTATAGTAAATGTTATATAATATAATTACTAATTACAATTACTGGTATATGTAGTAATTATATTATACATATATAATATACATATGTGATATATATAATTGTACATATATCTATAGTATAATATATATATATATACCATATAATAGTATAGTATATGTGTATAATATAATTTTACTGCATATAATATGTATACTATATATGTATAATACTACAATACTATATAATATATATATATATATATGTAGTAATTATATTGTACATATATAGTATATATATTATACATATTATATACACTAAAATTATATTGTATATATTATACGTTTATTATACTATATTATACTATTATAACATATATGTATATACATATATATGTAGTAATTATATTATACATATATAGCATATAAAATAACGTAATAATTTAAAAAAAATTCAAACAAACGCAACACGCACAAAATCGATTTTGAATCTTTCATCATTTCTTGTCAAACATTTTTCTCCCCAACTCCAACGAAAAACGTCGTTACTGTCGCGCGGATAATCTCCCTTATGGCGTTTCGACAGACGTGCGTAACGAGACAATTTTGCGAAACGTTAAGCTACTTTGTTGCCACAGTGTCGCGTGGGTGTATTGTTCATTTCTAATAGCGCGTCTCCGTTCTCCCTCTGTTCCATCGAAATATTCTTTCCTCTCGTAGATAATTACCAGTCAACGTCATCGTTCTGAAAATAGACGCCGGCTATAAATTGTTTCGCGACGGTCGTTACCGTCGGGGGGAGGAAACGTTTTTCCACGATATACTTTTCGCCTTTCCCTTTCTTCATATTCTCTCTCTCTCTCTCTCTCTCTCTCTCTCTCGCGATAAACTCGACGAACATTTTCCTCCACCGTCATCGGTGAAATTCGCTTCGACGCGAAGTAACGGCGTTTAGGTCCGTACGACTTAGTAGATTAGGAAGGCTTGAAGATGTCGAGGCTTATGGTTGCTATCACCGTAAATCTCGAGAGGGAATGGGCATAAAAGCGAGCACGACAGCCATAGAAAGTTGTATTAATAATAGAGTATTTAATATAGAATAATTAATACCACAGTGTTGATAATTAATATAGAAAGTTAATTGTAACAATGATTGATCAGAAAATTGATGTGAAAATTTTGGGACCGAGGGAGGAAGGAAATTTTCGTGATTTCAATGAAGTTTTTAGTATTAGAAACGATGTTGCAGAATAACAGAATGCATGTTGAAAATTTAAGTTTTTGATAGTATACTCTTACTTTGGGTTGGCAATGTTGAAATTGTTAATTAAAGATTTTTAAAAGTCTCGCTAATTTCAGAGAAAAGACGAGAAATTTTGTAGTAAAACTCGTAATTTTAATAAAACTCCTGAAATCTGTATTATTTTTAAGTGGCCAGGGAGCAAAAAAGAAATTACAAAGAAAGTTTAAATTGTTAACAATAGGAAATTGTTGATACATTGACTTGTGGAGATTAGTAGTATACGGTGATGTTAAAATTAAACAACACTATTGGTTAAAAATTATAGTTTCAAGAATGAGTGAGAAAGAAAGTGAAAAATGTTGTATCGACTATCTCGGTCTCTATACTGACGATTTTAATTATTATTAAACTGCGAATTTAAATTTCTGTGCATATTGTTAATAAAACACACAATAGAAATTACTTTCGTTCGTTAAACATTATAACGAGTACTGTACTTTGAATATTTTGCATTTTCACTTAAATTTCTCATAAATGTGTGAAACTGTGTATTTTATTATAATATTAATTAAAATTTAAAACAATAATAATAATATTAATAAAAATTCGAAGGATTTGGCACTCTTAAACGAAAAAGGAGTGAGAAGGAAATTATAGGAAATTTTATACTGTTGATACACTAATTATTATGGCGGCCAATAAGACGAGGTTGAAATTACTAATTACACTCATTTAAATTTTTAATAAATTCTGAGCAATTTCAGGGCTTGGAGAGGAAAGAGAACGAAGAAGATTTTATTTAGGAAATTTTATATTTTCAGTATACATATTGTCGTAAGAACCACAGTTATGAGTGACGTGAATTAAAATTTGTACAGTTTTCAATTTAAACGACGGCGGAGGAGCAAGGAAAAATAACAAACTGTTTACATATTTGATATATTATGTATATTATAATATAATATACATATAATATTATATATGTTATTAATATATTATTATATATTATAATATAGTATAATATAGTGTAATAGTATAATATTAGTATATATAGTACAGTAATATAGTATATATAATAATATATATATTATATTATAACTGTTATGAAATCAGTAGTATAATATAGTATATTATAATACAGTATATATAATAATACATATATTATATTATACACTCTGTATAGTTACGAACACTCAATTAATCTATTTAATTCTGTGCTTACTATAGTTTCCATTGATTCATCAATTAACAAGGTCGAGATTAATCTTAATGTTCGTTGATCTTTTAATTTTTAATGTTGCCAAACGCAATCGCTTTCTATTTCATCGTTCATGAGCAGTAAAACACGCGCTGCTGCATTCATCTGCAACCGAGGTGCGGATTATTCGGTTCGGTATTTCCCCAGACACGCTGAAATGTTAAAAACTTGCGATCCCAGCGTTCATTTTATTCCAACTCGTCGAGAAACAGCGTTCCCGCAGAGTAACACGATGCACGGTTACGAATATGTCGCATTTTAAAAGCACTTTCCATTTCAAAGTTGCCACGAGAATGTCAGAGTCAACAGATCCTTCTGCCGCCGAATTGAAAAACGTCAGCTGGTTATTCGCGACGAGAGTAAACCTCCTTTCTCAGGATCTCGAATTTGCTCGCGAAATTGACATTTTTAACGATCCGTTTGCTCGAGATGTCGCGAGAGAAAAACAAAAACAAGGAGATTAGGGAATGATACTCTTTTCTGGTATTAAAGTCTCTCTCTCTCTCTGTTTTATTTCTTGTTACGTAACACGTCCATCGCATTTGCTCTTGTGTACAGTGATTTATAAATTAAACCAGCGCTAATGGGTTGACGAGTTTCAAGTTGTTCAGATTGCAGGCTTCTTCTTCTTTTTTTTTTTTTTTTTTTTAATTTACGTTTGCTTCTTGTTTCTTGCGAAAATTTCTCATGAAAATTCATATAAAATGACCGTGTGTAAGAGCGAAGCAAATGGAATTTATTATAATTATTGGAGCGCTTTAACAGGACTTGTCACAACGACCAGGATTTTTATTTATTTATAGGGAATTTAAAGTTGCAAAATATTCAAAGTTTATTGTAATATTTGGTGTGTAAAATAATTTTCTATATAGGTTCAGTTTTATTCACAAAAATATGGTCTGGCGTAAAAAATCATATTATTATAATTGTGACGAGAAGTATATGTTCTTTAGCTATAATAATTACCTAGTAGTATATTTTTTATAATTTTCAGTAAGCCAATATGAGCAACATTGTCGTTTTTAAATTATTTAGACAATTAAACTATCAATTAAAGTTTTTGAAAACAAAATTTCTGTTTTCTTTAGATTTTTAAGATGCATCTAAACCTTCGTGACTGATTGTCCTTCTTCTTCTCTTGGACATTTCACAAATACTGATCATCGTTGAATTATTTCATTATACTATGTGCTAGTTATAAGCTGTGTGAACGTTTACATACTCGTGAAAATATGCAGAACAGGCGTACATGCATTTTGCAACTTCTCGTTTCTTACAAATGCATAAAACTCCTCATTTATCACATAAATATCTTATCTTTTAATTATCGAGATCGATTAGAAAGAAATTTACAAAATTCCGTGAAGTGTCCGAATAAAAAACATATTTTAGCTTTTAGGTATTTCGTCATCTGCAATTAACAGAAACGAGCGAAACGATGGCAATCGATATCTCAGGTTTCAACTTAATTGAAATTGTCAAATTATTAAAATTTGTAAAGCACAACGAAACGTTTACAATTCTTCGTTTCAATCAACAGTTAACAGAGATATGAATTTATCGCGTTGTAAATTAATTAAACAAATAAAATAAGAAAATAAAACTCCTCTAATTATAACAATTAAAATTATAAACAAAAATAATAATGAGAATGGTTTGAATAAATAAATATTAATTGATATAAAAATTGAAAAAGAAAATGAAATAAATTAATTGATTTAAAGGATTAAAAGAAATTTCAAATAACAATAAATTTAATATAATAATTAAAATAAAAAATAAATTTATTATTATAAAATACAAAAAAAAATAAATTTTCATTAAATAAAATAAATTTTAATTTAATTTATATTAAATAAAAATTAATTTATGTATATATAAAATTATATAAATATAATTATTATATTATTTTTTTATGTTGAAAATATAATGTTTTAAATAAACTATATATTTAGAAATAAAGATATATTTATATCTAATTATAAAGTTAGAAGCTTTAATTTTTTATTTCAATAAATTAGAATTTTATTCAATAATTTTATTAACAATAAAATGCCTCTTTTTGGCTTTAATTTAAAAAATATAGAATAAAAAATTTAATTTATTAATACATTCAATATAGATATCCTATTATCCATTCTAAAATTAATGTAAATAACATTATAAACATAAAGAACAAAATTACATTAATCATATGATAAAAATTTAAATATTTTAAATAAAAAATCATTGGAATTAATAAAGTATTTTCAATATCAAAAATTAAAAGTAATAAACTAATTAGGAAAAAAGGTATTGAAAATGGTAATATAAATTTTGAAATTGGGTTAAATCCACGTTCAAATGGAATTTTAATATTTTTATTTCACCTGCAATTCCTTCATTTGCGACAGCTGAAAACGAACTAAACGAGATGCCAAAACTTCTCATAGTGTAAAAGTCGAGTCGCAAAGCTTCGTAGCAGGGGTGGATGAAACGAAGGAAAAAACGATACGACGTCTCCTTTGAGAACGAGGGCTCTCGTTGTCCTCGTCTCGGACGAGAAACAATTAAATTGCACCCAAGTGATATGAAATGCTTCGCGAGGAAACTGGTGCAGCAAAGTGCATCCATTATTGAAAAGTGATCCCAGTTGAATGCAATGGTTACAAGAACATCGTAAGTTTGCCACGATCAGGGGGTCGATAAGCACCACGCCTATTCTCTCGGCGCACAATAGGAAAGGTCATGGTTTATCCTGGCCGCGCTAATTAGCGAATCGAACTTTTACCTCTGCCGTGTGTGGCTGATCGTTTCGAACGATAGTTTTCCCCGCGAGATACCCGCCCGAAACCTGAAACTTTCGAACCGGGCAATTTCGTCTCGTCACGAGATCTTTCCACGAAACGGAGTTCGAAAACGGAAACTTTGGCCATTCGTCAAACTTTCTCCCGCGAAATTAACGACGGCGAGAATTAGATATCTCGTTGGGTCCTAAGAATAGGACCTTCGATTTTTAACAACTGCTCTGCTAGGTTCTTTTTAATTTTATTCCGTAACCTTTGACACTGAATTTTCGACGTTTCACGTGTTTAGTATAAGTTTTATCTATTGTTGAAATATATTAACAGTTCGAATGTATTAATTAAATATATGTATTAATTTAAATATAATATATATTATATATAAATTAAATATAATATATTAATTTAAATATATTTAATTAATATACTATATATATTATACGTATGTAAATTAAATATAAATATAATATATTAAAATTAGAAACTTATAAAATTATATCAAAACTAGTAATTGAGAATTACAATTACAACTTATTAAAATTGAAACTTTTGTAATTTTATTCCTCCTCTGTGATCTAACAACGTTTTTAGAAAAAAAATTCTGTTTTTAAAATAAAGTTTAATCTATCTTTACAAACATGTTTGAAATATCTCGTTGCTTATGCACTTGTTAAAATTTTCGTAATTTCTTAAAAAAGGAAACTTAACGAAATCTTCACAAACATATTCGAAATATTTTTGTGGTTGATACTTACTACTACTCACTGTTATTATTACTATATTAAAAATTCTGCTCGGAGAAAAAGTCTTTTCTACACCGTCCCGCAGCAGTGAAGAATAGAGCTGCTACACCTTCGAAATTGCGGGGAAAGTGCAAAACTTTCACGTGGCCGAGCGAGCTTCCTCGGTAGCTTTACTTCGAAAACGCCGGATTAATAAGAACTTGAAAAGAAGCTCACTTTGAGGGATCGCGGCGAAACGACAAGCCCTCCTTTTAGAGTGAAAGAGGGAATTTCACGTGCTTAGTTGCCAGAAATTAAATAAGAAGCGTGGTATTACTTGCTGGTTCTACTCTGATGAATAGATCGCGGCGAGTTTTGTGCAAACTCTCTGCACTTCTCCGAATGTTATTAAGAAAATCAGATTTCGACGAAGGACTATTTCGCCAGATATTGCAAAGAGTATCTCGATTATTTTACATACTTGTGTGCGTAATATGCGCATCTCAGAAATATATTACGCAAATTTGTCTAATCCGTAATGCTGTCTTTGGATAATTATACAAATTTAATTTTTGAGAGTAGTTGAAGGGACATGTAAATATTATAATTATCGTAGTTTGAATATTTCAAATACTTTTGCATAATATGGGCATTTTTCCGTTTTTTAAATTTCATATTCTTGAACTTGCACAGAAATCTGTTTCATCTCGAGAAGTTCATCGTTCGTTGACTCGTTAATTTGCGTTGACTTGAACTCTTTATTGAAATGATAAATGTAAGTAATATGTATAATAAATTATACAAATAATTTATATTACACTATACATACGTACGTATGTGTAATGGGTCATACAAATAATTTATATTATATTATACACACGTACGTATGTGTAATGGATCACATAAATAATATATATTATATTATATTACGTACGTGTGTGTAATGGGTTATATAAATAATTTATAATATATCATACACACGTTCGTATGTGTAAAATATTATATATATAATTTATAAAATATATAAAAAAGAAAAAATTAGTAAAACTTTCAGAAATAATTTTCAATAAGAAACCACGTGAAGTAACGCTCACAACAGTATAATCGCTATTAGTTTTCATTGAAATTAAGTTAAGAACAAAATGTCCCAACGTGCAATGAATGTGAGTGCCATTCTGTCAACACACACTTTTAATTAATCTCTTTCATTCTTGAGTAATTTCGCAGCTTGTTCCTCTCAGAGTGAATCAATGTGTACCAGCGATTGCTGCGTTTCGTGGAAAGAATCTTGCTTGTACGGATGTAAATTCCTTTAATTAGGGGATTACGATCCATCGAGATGTAAAATTGAACCGCACGCACGAGTTAATTACGGTTGCGTGACACAGTGCGTCGTCGTCGGTGTTTTACAGATAAACGGATTAACAACGTCGAGTGGAACCTGATAATTTCCTTGATAATCCGTCGGCCAACGTTTTCAAACACAGCAATTATATATCCCGGGGATAAACTAATTTCCTAGCTTGCCTTAACTCGATCCCACGGGAGAGAGAGAGAGAGAGAGAGAAATATTCTAGGGAGATATTGAAAAAAGTGCAGAGGTGATTTAATTATCCACGGGTAAATTAGAGACAGCGAGCTGGCAATATTGTTGGGCACATTTGCTTATGTTTTCGTTCGCTTGAGATCGAGATGCTTTTATCGCGAATAATTTAAGATCCGTCGTCCATTACGGCGGTAATGTGAATTTACTAATGACACAATCGGCAATCCTACGAAAAGAGAAACGAGAAAGAAAGAAATTTTTTTTCGTACGAACCTCCATCGTCGAGAACATTAAGTTCGAAATTTATCAAGTGCAATCGAGTTTAGGGCCTAATTGTTGAAATAATGATTGATAGGTGGCTATTCTACCTGTGAAAATGAGCGAGAAATGTGAAAAGAAATTTTTTCGACTTTTCAAGAAGAGAAATTTCGAAATTTAATTCTACTGAAAACGAAGCTTTTTATGAAAAAAATCGTATTCTATATTTTTGACTTATTTTCATATAGAAGTAATGTGTATCATTTATTCCTGATCAGTTTACGATTAACTAAATTTCAGTATAGTTGATAAATTTTTGTCGAAAAAACGAAGCGTCTTGCTGAAAGAAATCGTGTTCTATCATACATATTCTTTCGACCTATTGTCATAGCTAGAATAACTTTTTGTTCATTCTTCATTCATAGTCGCTTTACAATAATTGATAAATTTTCAAACTGTTTTACCTTATTTTTTTCTTCATGCTTTGGATCGAATTTTGCCACCAATTTCAAGTACATTTAAGTATATTAAGCCTCTGTTTTAAGTATATTTAAGTACAATAAGCCTCAGTTTTAAGTACATTTAAATGTGACCTAGGCAAAACAAATTTGTTACTTCTCAGAAATTTTTATCCAATGATATACCGACGAGTTCAAAAGAGAAATAAAGCGACCAATTATTGTGGCACGGTACGGTCACTCGTTATGGTCCGCAATCAGCGTAAGGGATAAATATAAAAACACGTATTTATATTTTAACGCAGTCGAACAAAAAAAAAAAAAAAAAAAAGGAGAAAGAGTAAGACATTAATGCGTGAATAAAGTATCTGATTTTATATAATGCGTATGTTAGGTTATTGCACGCTGATTGCCAAATATCTTCGACTTGAGTCGCAACGTCGAGTCGAACTATCGGGATCTGTATGAAATGATGAAACCATTTAAAGTTGTTTCGGTCCTCAAATTGTCATCAAAGTGTCATTCATCGGAAACCAGCGATCTCTGACATTGAGAGTCAAAAGTTACGATGTAATTATATTAATATAATTAGCAATTAGTGTTAAATAATATAACATAATTCTTTTCGAAGCGCGCAGTACTCGTTCACTCGAAAAAATACCAATCACGTCAGACGCTCTCGTCGAAACCATTCAACTCCTCTCTGAAGCATTTTTCGATGCAATTCTCGTTAATAATAATTTTAAGTGATTCATCGAGATGCTCGTATAATTCGAGGTGAACAAATTCGTAAGCTCCCTCTGTTTCGAACGTTTAACGAGCAAACAGCAGATCGAAAACACTTTGCGACCCGTCTGTCAAAGGCGCGATCGAATCTCGTCGTGCTTGAGGCTTTCTTTTTTCTTTTCACCGCGTGGGCGCAAATAATTTTCGGGCTGAAACGAAATTAAATTGAAAATGGAATTAACGACGGGGCCTCATCGCTAATTTTAGAATTCTTGCGCGCCAGCTGAGCTATGTGATCGCGATGCACGGTATTGGGTCGCATTAATCACTGTCTTTCATCGATCGGATCAGCTCGATGATAGTTCGTCTTCGAACGACTTTCTTCGCCGCCGAATTGCAATCGAAGAATGCGCGGGACGAAAGCGAGAGTCGACCGAGTGTTGAAAAAGCACGAGTTGAATCTCAACTCTGCTGAGACATTGCAACTTTTTACATTTTCTTGTGATACTTGTTGGAAATATGACTGATTGACTTGGAATTAATGAATAAAACATCGAAATAAGATGACGTAGAAAATAATTTCGTACAATGTTTTTTATTTAGTCGTTCTTTATAAATTATGTAAATAGATTTACAAGATTTTTGGTTAGGTTCGTTCAAAAATAGAGCACACGATACATATGTACGTAGATTGCTACAGAATTTATTTTTAATACAATAATTGCCGTTTTATTTTTAATACAGTATAAAAACCCATTTATATGAATTTGTCAGGAGACGAATAATTTATACCTACAATTGGAGTTGATATAACAGTCCATTGATATTCTTTATTATCAATGATTTTTCGTTCATATGTATATTAGGAGAAATTAATTGGATTCAACAAACGAGAGTTCATTTAATAGGGTACAAATTAAAATTTGTGTCAAATGAATAACGTTCGTATCAATGTAATGTGTGTTCTTTATAAATTGTACGAACTCTTTAAATATATTAACAATTTACAGATCTTTATATAAAGAATTATTCTATTTTGTCAATTTTATAATAAAAATAAATATAGTAAGAAAATGTATGTATCTATATACGTCTGCAAAACAAAACAAAAAATAGGATTTTAAACATTCTGCGGTTCTCAATTAATTTATTAGCTACAATTTGACAAATTCTAAAACAATATTTCTTATATTTAAGAATATAATATTTTATTCCGAAACGATATAGTAATAAATTAGAAACATGATGCAAAAATCTCTATCATACGTACAGTATAAAAACTTGTAATCTGACTATAATTGTAATAGTACAACAAGAACACTTTAATGTGTCAATGATAATTATATTTCGTGAATTTTCTATTTCGATCTATTTATCTATGTTTTATAAGAAACATCGTAATTTATTTGGAGCCTCTGGCGGCTCGATAAACAAATGCCTATAAAATGAATAGTTAAATAAATAAATGACTGTAAAATGTTTAAAGTATTTCATTTGGCAGACGTAATACTTTTGTAATTGGTTATTTCATTTCCTCGGTTTCAAGAATTTTGGCCTTCTCGCGAAACCACCCCTAAGGAAACGTGTAGGTGTAAAAAGTTTTCGATGAAATGCAAATACTCGAAAGCATTTGAAAGCATGGTTATCTCTCGCGTAAGAGAATTCAATTCCATTTTTCTATACGTTCCAAACGAAATGCAAGATTTCAACGGTTTCAAATGGGTTGAAATAATTTCTGCGTCTGATTGGAAACTTTTTTTCCAGAGGTAATGATATACGAAATTTAATTACTTATATATATATATATATATATATATATATATATATATATATATATATATATATATATGTAGGGTGGTCCATATTTCAGATTATAATTTTGTTACTAATGTAGTTACAGAAAAATGTCAAAGAAGAAAAATGAATGATTTAAAAATCTATATTACTATATATGCGTATATGTGTGTGTGTATATATATATATAATACAGATAGATAATATAGTAAAAATTATAGTAATATATATATATAATATAGTTATACATATAGTAATATAGATAGATAATATAGTAAAAAGTACAGTTAAATATATATATAATAATATAGATAGGTAATATAGTAAAAAGTATGGTAATATAAATATAAATATATATATATATATATATATATATATATATATAGAGTAATATAGGTAGATAATATAATAAAAAATACAGTAAAATATATATATAGTAATATAGATAGATAATGTAGTAAAAAGTATAGTAAAATATATATATAGCAATATAAATAGTTAATATAGTAAAATATATAGTAATATAGTGAAAAGTATAGTAAAATATATATAAATAGATAATATAGTAAAATATATAGTAATATAGATAGATAACATTGTAAAAAGTATAGCAAAATATATATATAGTAATATAAATAGATAATATAGTAAAAAGTAGAGTAAAAAATATATATAGTAATATAAATAGATAATATAGTAAAAAGTAGAGTAAAATATATAAAGTAATATAGATAAATAACATAGAAATATATATATATATATAACTGCAATGGGTAAACTTTTTTCTATACCAACAGATTCCTCTCGTCGTTCTACACAGAAAAGTATTAGAGTGCAATGGTAAAATGGTCATTAGTTGGGGAGATATTTAAAAAGAGAGGATGTCTCTCACTCTTCCACTTTTCATTTTGACTCGTTTTAATGCGAAATCTCGCATTTCGCTCGTCAACGATGCTATTGTCGATCTTTTTAGGAGTTTTCGCCTCTGCGAGTCGTTGACGATCCATTTCAACGGCAATCTTGTAAATTACTGCTACGATGCCCTGATAAATTACTGTCATTCACCTCGCTGCCATAAATCTCAATTGCTCGTTATTCCACCATAAGCAATAACATACGTACGTTATTGCATTCATCTGCAGCCGAAGCGCAGATTATCCAGGTCATGTTTCCTCGAAAGCAACGTAATATCAAGGATCTAATACCTTTCTGCTCCGCCATCTTGACTCGACGGCGGCGCTAGAAATAATGTTCCCGGAGACCTAAAAAAGGCCTAACTGCGAGTTCCATGCACTGTCGAATATTTTCACCTAAAGGGACTAGTTTCAAATTTGGATTCCAAATGATGAATAATTCATAATTTGTGTCTCATCAACTGAACCACGTTCTACAGAGATATATTAAACCCCAGAATATTGAAGGATTATACAATATAGTTTGCACGAAGATGCATTTGTTATAAATGTTAATTGCATTTATTACAGAAATTACACGGAATTATACAGTATGGTTTTGTGGTCTCTGTTTCGTTGGGAAGTTCATAGAAACTCGTAGAAAATTCTTATACAGTTGTATTTTATCTTGCAATTATGCATAAAAAGTATACAAAATATAAAAATAATATTATATACATAATATATAATATAATATAATATAACATAATAGAATCTAATACAATATAACATAATATAATGTAATACAATACAATATAATATAATATAATATAATATAATATTATTTTATATAGAAGGATATTATAATTACTCAAATTTGTTGCGGTTCACGTTTCATTTGTTGTTTTTTTTAAATCAAATTCTGTCTATTGAATTACATTCAATTGAGCCAATAACGATGAGAAATTATTACAGTTTCGTAACAAAAGATTCATGTGACACAGTATACTTTTAATGTCTTCCTATTTTTTTACAGTTTTGAGTTTGTTTTTCCAAACGAATGTGGCGGATGGTATACTTACTTTAAGAAGGAATTGCAAAAATTGTAACGTTTGTAGAAACGTTGAAAAACGTTCCTTTTGTGACTAATTCCATCATGATCTCACGATTTTATTGAATGACAGTGGTAAATGGTAAAATATTAGGGTTTCTTGAATGTTCAAAGTTCAATAAAATGGTTAAAAAAAAGAGAGAGAAGAGTAAAATGGTAAATAGAAGATTTTAGTAAAATGATCATGCAGGAAATATCAAGTAACCAATTTAAGTCACGCGCAGAACTCGATTTCGAGCAATTTAGCACACGTTAAAGGCGACGAAAGCGAGCGAAAGTGAACACGAACTTCAATAAAGCGTATTTCCTTTGATTCGCGGCTGAAACTTCGCGGCAATTTGCAATTTCATTCGAAGTTCCGACTTCGAACGAGCTCGTTTCAATGAGAATCCCCAATCACTCCTGCCTTCGCGTTTCTTTTCCCGCGAACATGATTTTGTTACATTTCACGTCGCGGTTGTTCGACGAAAGATTAGAAAACACGAAAATGTGGAAAATTTTAGGACCGAAAAGGAAATTTTCAGACACGCGAGATTGACTAGAATGGAGAAGACGAAGGTATGGAAGGCTTGAGAATTGAGCAAGTGGAAAAATGAAATCAGACAATTCTGCAGTCGAGAGACAATTCTCATTAATATTGAGTGAAATTCATTTCGACCAGTGAGCCTTTTATGATGCGCTTTCGTAATATTACAAACTTATAATACTAGTAATTATAATACTAATTATTAAAATTACGTATACGTAAACAATAATAATATCATGATAATTATATATTAATATTGATTAATATAGTAATTATATTTCAATACTGATTAATATATTAATATATTAAATTATATTTTAGATATAATAGATTAATATATTAATATATTAAATTATATTTTAATATTGATTAATATATTAATTATATATTAATATTGATCAATATATTAATTATACATTAATATTGACTGGACTAATTACTATTGCTGCAGCACTAGTAACACTAGTTGCTAATAAATTAAATAATACAAGTAATATTAATTCTAATACATAGGAATATCAATAATAAAAATATAATGACGGTTTCGATCCATTATGATACTAATTATACTTCATTGATATTGATTATATTGTACTAATTACCATTGTTACAATACTAGTACTATTAGTCACTAATTCTAATATACTATGATACTAATGTTAATTATTAGTTTTCCTGTGTTTTACTATATATTACTAATAATTAGTAATACTGCATTATTAGAAAAATAATTATAGCATTAGCAATACTAATATTACTAATTCTTATGCTAATTTTTGTTGATACAAATTCTAATATTACAATACTAATGTTAATTATTAGTTTTACTATGTTTTACTACGTGTTACTAATAATTAGTAATATTGTATTATTAGAAACATAATTGTAGTATTAGTAACATTAATATTACTAATTCTAATGCTATAATACTAATGTTAATCACTAGCTTTACTATATTTTACTATACATTACTAATAATTAGTAATATTGCATTATTAGAAAAATAATTATAGTATTGGTAATACTAATATTACTAATTTTTATACTAATTTTAGTTGATACGAATTCTAATATTATGATACTAATGTTAATCACTAACTTTACTATACTTTACTATGTTTTACTATATATTACTAATAACTTGTAATACTGCATTATTAGAAAAATAATTATAGTATTAGTACTGCTAATATTAACAATTTTAATTGATATTAATTCTAATACTATAACACTAGTAATACTAGTAACAAAATAATATAGTAACCCGTTTCGTTTTTAGAAATACCCAGCTTGAGTCGGTTACATTTCGTACCTAATTAGACAGAAAGCTACGTTGCGCCAGAAACTGTGTTTGTCGTATGTTAATTAATACAGGACACCATACGAGTTGCTCCGTTGTCCATGAAACATCCATGATTATTCGTTTCGGATGTCACCGGGATACCATTCTAACGAAATATTTGATATCTCTCACAACGTCGACGATTCTGTAAAATATTGTTCATTTCTGTAGCTTTTGTTCCGTGATACTCGCTGGCCCCTTGCTCTTTTTAATACTTAATATCCGTAATTTGTCAACACAGCCGACCGAAGAGAAGAATAAAAGATATTGCGAGACGTCTGCTAGATTAATCTCTCGTTTCTTTGAGCAGATGTAAATATCAATTACACGAGCGTTCCTCCACTCCCTCTGAAATAGTTCGCGGATAGTCACTCGCGGAAAATAATTTCACGTTTCGCGGGACAGATCAGGATCAAGAGACACTCGGCGAGAATGCTTGGAAAAACCTTCGTTTCTACAAACTGTTCCTCGAGCGATTGCATCTTGTCTGATACGTCACGCGTCTGTGAATAAATTCCTCTGAACTGTTTTAATAATCGCGCGTTTTGAAAAAAAGGAGAGAACATTTCGGGTTTTTCTTTCTTTCGAAATTAATTCGCAACCTTGATTAACTTTTTCAATGGCTCTAGGATACGTAGGATGTCTAAAGAGTTTTTAATTTTAAAAATTAAATTTATATATATTTATGTATATTTTAATAATATATTTTTATATTTTATTTAATTTATATATATATATTTATATTTAATTTAATTTATATATATTTATATTTTATTTATATATATTTATATATTAGTATTTATTGTAATCTAAATATATATTCTTTAACTCTTTTGCGGTATTATTGGATATTATTTTCTTTAATTTAATTTTTTTTTGTCCATAATTTGTTATCAATAGTTATCGTTCTGGTAGTTAATTTGTTGCCCCTAAAACTTCTGTATTCCCAACCTATATAGATATAAGTAAGCAGATTTAGCTTATTACAAATTTTACATATTACAAAACTTATTACAAATCTGGAAACGTTCTACAGGTTTCATAAACATCATTCGTATTATACATGCACTTTGAAATAAAATCGTACAAATTAGTACTAATTAATACATGTATATAATTATACTGACAATGGGTATTAATGGCTGATTCAAACGTCAGCTTTTAAGAGCGATGAACAGATTGTTGTTTGAGAACGACACCATTAGATTGGTAAAAGCACATAGGGATAACATTTTTTAGTTAATAATTTTTTGATACTCTACATGCTTTTTAAATCGAAGATGAAGACTTTTCTTCTTGATAATGAAGAGTGGGATAACATGATTTCAGCTCTTTCTTTCATCCCATCATACATGCTCTACACCCTCCAATTCCTAATTTTCTACTATAAAAGTATTTGAATTTTACGAATTCTTTGGATTTTTTTTATTTACTGTATCAAAAGCCATGTTTTTTGGAAACTAAAATTTCTTCAGTATTACACTGCCTTCTGTCACTGATGGCAATCTTTATTGTTGCTAAGTGAATACTGAAAGTTATTTAAACAAAAAGAATAGTGGTTTGAGTAGAGAAACTTATTTTGCGCGTGGAAAATAGTTTTAGTTATTTTTAATACAAGACTGAGATTAGAATAAAGGATACGAACTCAAATAAATATTGTATTATTACAGGGCTAGCTTTTATATAATTAATAAAGTAATAGGTATATCCTTCGAGCAGCCGTATCAGTGTTTAAATTTTCATTCGTTTATTTAAATTTTATTTCAACGAAATTTTTGTCGTTTGGTTGTTATCAAAGAAATTCACTTTAAATAAGTTGCAAGAAGCTAAATATCGATCAAGTGCTTCGAGTCGCTAAAGAGGGCTAAAAAAATACACAGATCTCTTTTACTTTCCTCTGTTTCGGTAAAAGACGTTTCGGTGGCAAACGAAGAGATAATTAAAATACGCCGGGCGTATCTACCATCTGTATAAAAAAAACTTTCTTTTCTCTCGTGTCTTTATTCCAGAATCCGTGTCGCGAAACGAGCTGAAACGAAAATTTTCCACCGGCCAAAGTAAAGTGATCCCTTTCGCGAGTATAGGTTTTCGAAAAACGAAGAAAAGGAAAGAAACAGCTCGTTTGTTTGTCCGAGTAAACGTCCCGACGACTTTGACTGAAATATTTCTATGAAAACAACGATTGCCTTTCGTCCGTGTTAAAATAAATCTGTTAATTTGCGAGCGCTCTAATGACCGATAATTGAAAGAAATAATTTTCCAAACGTGATGAAGAAAAGTCAATTCAAATTTACTTTAAAATTAATGAAATTAATTTTTTTCTTGCATTTTAATTTTTAATATTTAAAAAATATTCAAAGTGTAATGTGTACTCTTTGCAACAAAATAATTTCCTATTTTAGTGTTTTAATATTTGTCTTTGCAGAAATAAAAATTTACATAAATCACCGCGTTTTGGTGATGATACTCAAGTTTCTACTTGGAAACTATTTTTAATATTTGCATTTAATATTGTCAAGCAAAGAATCACGATAGAGTGATTATTCGATTATTCGAAAATGACCTGATTGGAGTATTTTCCCTTGAATTCTCTGCGGAGAGGAGTAGAATCGTCGAATAAAGAAGAGAGTTTACCAGCAGAATGCAAACACGGTGATTAAAGTTTCTTATTTTTCCTCGTTCCAGAGTTTCATCCCAGCAATTTTCGACGAAATATTTGATACTGACTGTATAAATTCGAGATGGAACGTTTAATTTTTGTTGAAATATTACGTCGCGACGGGAATATTTAGTTTTTATAAAACAAAAATGCAATGAAAGCTCATTTTTCATTTTGTGGTATTAGCTACTTTTTCCGACCTGTATAGTGCTTTATAAATTGGCCTGGAATCGTTTAATAACTCGTAGAAATGATGAAAATGTGTGGCGACTTTAAATATGAAAAAAAAAAAAAAATTATAATGTTGTTCAGAATTTTTCTATAATTTGAGTTTTCAAGTATTTTTTTTCTTAAAGTCTCAAAGACTCTATATTTTTATATTATGATTCACAGTCCTTTGATTCTAAAATAGTTACATACAGAAATACAAATACTTGATACTAGTAACCACTGTGCCAATTCTCGTGTATTGTCAAAAAGTATGATACTTTTCGATGGACAAGAAATATATCTCGAGTTTTGAGCTGAGTGCTCGTAAAAATGATTCCCTTTCGTTTTGGTGATCAGAAATCAGAAAATATTTTTCCTTGGAATTTCTATGAACGAAAATTGGACGAAGAGGCAAGTTTGAATGGTGGCGATTAGAGAATTTCTTATCTTTCTTTTCTAGGTGCAGAAATATTCCAGTATTTGAAAAAGAGAAAAGTAATTTTCGTTGAAAAATAATTCCATTTCGTCTCGTTTTCTGTAATCGGATGTCGGTGATGAAAATCCATTTTTTCATCGAAATCTCTGCGCAAATTGACGGATAGAGAAGAAAATTCGAATCGAGGACGCTGGTGATCAAGATCTTTTACCTTTTTCCCATGGAAAAATATTCGATTTGGAATTTCACTCGCGATGGACAAACTTTTCCCTTAATAAATTCGTGATGTTTGTAGAAGATATGAAAATAGTGAGTAGTAGTGTATTAAAATCTTTTATTTCTCTCTCTAGTAAAAATATTTCAAACTCTGGGGCGAATATTTGCGTGTCCCGAAATGATTCCTTTTCGTTTGGTCCCCGATCGAAATCGTCGGTGGGAAAATATTTTCCCTTGAAATCTCCGCGGAGAAAAATGGAGACTGTCGAATAAAAAAAGAACAAGCACGAACCGGAACGCTAGCTTTTTCGCTTCGCGTCTTTCTCCACGGGTCTACAAATATCCCAAAGTTTGACAGGGATTTCCGTGTGTTTCCTCGGTGATTTTCACGTTCTCGGAAATTTATCGGTGATAAATGAACCTTCTTAAAACATTGGACACACCGAAACGACAGTGATTGAAATTTCTCATTTTTCCACGTGCCTAAAAATATCAAACTTTGAGATATTCGTGCGTCGCGACGAAAGAAATGATCTTGGATGAATGACTTAAATCAAAGAAAAAAATTAGCACGAAAATCCAAAGTATAAAATGAGACGATGATTATTTATTTATTTATTTTTTTTTTTTTTTTTTAAAAAAGGCCACAGTCCTTTTTCTTTCGATCGGCGAAAGAAAGAGAAATGAGACTAGAAGAAAAGATAATTTTTCAGAAATAAAACGAGTCGCCTGCCGGGCTAGTCAGTTGCGTGTCATATAACCGGATGCATAATGAACGGAGCGGCGGTCAGAGGTAACGTCGACCGCTGCTTCCACTCTAAGAAAATGAATTTTTCATTAGCGTACCAGTCCGCGAAACGATCAATGGCCGCCGGTGTTTACATTCAGCCTCCTCCTGCTCGCTTCTTAATTAATTAGGAAGACAGGGACGATTATAGAACATGGAAAATTAACGATTGACGCTCGAGTCAAGGATAAATGGGAAGGACGATGGTGTAGGAAAGAGAAAAATGGGGGGGAGGGAAGACTTATGGTATCACCAGGGATTACGGTGCGGAACATGATGGATTGAAGATGAATGAGAGAGAGAGAGAGAGAGAGAGAGGAAAGAAGAAAAAAGAAGTCGAGTTTCTCGGAATTGAAGATCATGAAATGACCTTGTTAATAATGAATCGGTAAAAGTTTTTAGAATCGTAGGATAATTGTAGAATAAAGAGCATAGAAAATATATCATTCTTACGGCTGGAATGTAAATTGGATTCGAAATTTGATGTTCAAAGTCGAAAATAAATTGCGAGAAAGAGCCGAGATGTTCTGAAATCAGGGGATAATTCTTTGCGACGTGGAAAATTGAAGAACGAAGATAAATGAAAAGGAATGGAAGGCCGAGTAGAATCATGTAAACAGAATTGCTTGTAACAAACTGTGAGAAATTGAAGATCGACGCTTACGTTGAATCGAGGAAACGAAAAGAAAGAGAAAATAGATCATCGAGTCCCTCTGGAACGGAACGAATAATTTTTGGGAATTTCATTGTGTGATACAGAATTGTAGTATAAATTTTAGTATAGTGTGTGATAATATAATAATATAAATTTGATAGTATGAATTTTAATATGATGATATATTTTAGATGTTATTTATAATAATATAATATATTTTTATTTACAATATTTATAATTTTATTTATAATATGATAATATATTATTATAATATTTATAATTTTATTTATAATATTATAATATATTATTATAATCTTTATAATTTTATTCATACTGTTATAATATTGTGACATATTTTTATAACACTTATAATTTTATTCACACTGTTACAATATTGTGACATATTTTTATAACACTTATAATTTTATTCACACTGTTACAATATTGTGCCATATTTTTATAACACTTATAATTTTATTCACACTGTTACAATATTGTGACATATTTTTATAACACTTACAATTTTATTCACACTGTTACAATATTGTGACATATTTTTATAACACTTACAATTTTATTCACACTGTTACAATATTGTGACATATTTTTATAACACTTACAATTTTATTCACACTGTTACAATATTGTGACATATTTTTATAACACTTACAATTTTATTCACACTGTTACAACATTGTGACATATTTTTATAACACTTACAATTTTATTCATACTGTTATAATATTATGATATATTTTATATAATAATATAATATATCTCATATATCTTTTTATAATAATATAATTTTAATATAAATTTAATAGTATGAATTACGTATTATATTTTATATTATATATTTATGTTATTTTGTATTAACTGTCTTGTAGTTTATACGTAATTTATATCACAACTTTTATAGTACGAATCATAATATAAATTTGGAGTATAACAATTTTAAGTTATATATTGCGTTGAATTTTGAACATAAAATAATGGAACATAAAACATAAAATAATAGACGTTTGGAGGTTTACGTATTAACGAACGAAAGTCGGGGAATTGCATTAATTAGGATCAAGTCTGACGGACGAGACGTATGGCTCGGACCGTGATCCTGTTTAATCTATTCTCAGACGTTTAACCGTGGATTCGGATAGTTCTCAGTCGTCCAGTCAATCGCTTTCTTATCTATCCGATGAAAAATAAAGCAGCGTGAAAGCGAAGCGTTAACTTCACACGCTGATGGAACTATTTTCCCCTATTTCCACGGCTGCGAGATAGAGATAGAAGCATTTGAAGATCCATTTCGGGATTCGGAACCCGGATATTCTTCTCAATGACCTATTCGCCTCTCTCGCCATTCTACGTTTATCGTCTCCATGTATATACACGCACTATCGTTTAGCGAATTCACTGTTTCTACCCCTTGGATCCCGCTTAAAAATCTGAGAAATTGCTCGAAAATCTTCGAAGTTTGCCGCACTTGTTCTCACCTTGCTTTTAATTTCATTTATGTGAATTGTGAATATATTTAATTTTATACGACGTACGAACGTTAACTTTCAACTATATTCTTCAATTATATTTTACGTCAGCCTTGTCTTATTTTATAATTTATATTTCACGAGAACAAAGTATTTTCTATTATATGTAATGTATAATGTTATAATTATAATATATAAATTATTATTTTATGTTCAATAAATTATAATTAATATAATCTTATAAATTATTATTTATTTATATTACAATTATTATAATATATTTTTATATTTATATTATATTACATTATATTATAACAATTATAATTGAATTATAATATATTTTTATTTATAATATTGTAATTTTTTATAATAATATTTTATATAATATTTTCTATTTTATATAATATATAAATTATTATTTTATATTCAATAAATTATAATTATGTTATAATTAATATAATCTTATAAATTGTTATTTTTTTATATTATAATTATAATTATTATAATATATTTTTATATTTATATAATATTTATAATTAAAGTATAATATATTTTTATTTATAATATTATAATTTTTTATAACAATATTTATATAATATTCTATAATATATTCTTCAAATTTCATATTCTGCATTCTATAATTTATAATAGTCACCGCGCTCTGCAATTCGTTCAATTTTCTCTCCAATTGTAATTATTTATTAAGTATATATTCTGTGTGTAATTCTGTGAGTATAATTCAGTAAAGTTCAAGAGATCCTAACATTTTCTTGTCGAATCCTAATGTTCAAAGTTCAAAGTTTCTTCGCACGTGTTCAAAAAGAATGAAGATACTTGAGGTGAAGAATTGTTCTATCAGAGTGATAGAAAGAATTGCTGAGCAACTTTTTTTTTTCTTATCATTTCACATAATATTGAGCTAAACCCTGTTATCGTGTCATTTCGGTTTGTCATCCGGAATTTCGGCCGTTTTGATTGGCCACGAGACCTAAACGATCCCTGTTAATCAATAATTGATCGATCCTTTAACGAGTTTCCCACAGGAACAAATCCTCGTGGCATATTGCCTTGGTGATCTATCCATTTCCTAGAATTAACGCACTCGGCCGTGTCTCTTTAATTCCATTACCATAGAACGGGGGATTCTTCGTTAGTTACATCGTCAGATTGGCACGCCCACGTTAATACGTCCAACGAAATATCTTTTCGATCTTGACGCCACAAGCGGCTGAACAGTGCTTGCGGAAAATTTATCAATCGAGTTTAAATTACTTTGGTCAATTTATCTGCCTCCTGAAAAGCTTCGGAAAAGCATCTCTCTCTTTTTAATTGCTGGCTTGGATTCAGTGAAAATTCAAATTTTACGAAAGGGAGAAGTTATCGAGTAGTGGAATTTTTTTAATTTTGAAGTTATTGAGTTTAGAATGCTTTAATTTTGATGTTCTTGAGTTTAGAATTTTTTTTAATTTTTAAGTTATTAAGTTTAGAATTTTTTATTTAGAATTTTAAATTTTGAAATTATTGAGTTTAGAATTTTTTTAATTTTGAAGTTATTGAGATTTAGAATGCTTTAATTTTGATGTTATTGAGTTTGGAATTTTTTAAATTTTGAAATTATTGAGTTTAGAATGCTTTAATTTTGATGTTATTAAGTTTAGAATTTTTTTAATTTTTAAGTTATTAAGTTTAGAATTTTTTATTTAGAATTTTAAATTTTAAAATTATTGAGTTTAGAATTTTTTAAATTTTGAAGTTACTGAGTTTAGAATTTTTAAAATTTTGAAGCTATTAGGTTTAGAATTTTTTAATTTTGATTATTTTTGATCTGCATGTATTGTATGAATCACTTTATTTTCAAATTGTGTATATTTTGAGATGTAATAGTAAAGATTAATTATTCGCGGTTAACAGACTTTGAGGAAATGTTGGTAACGAGATATTTAGAAGTTGAAATAAGATACTTATTCAGAGTTACAAACCAACTAAAAACTAAAGTTACAAAACTAAAAGTAATATACGTGATAATTAGACTGAGAATGCAGATTTTTATACATTTTTTTTTTAATTTTCGTGAACATTGAAGAAGCACAATTTCAGTAGAAATTAATATTTTTGTTTATTAAGTAGAAATTTATATTTTATTTAGTAAGTAGAAATTTATATTTTTATTTATTAAGTAGAGAATTACATTTCTCAATGTATAAATACACATTGCTGATTCTAATCATTAAACAGTTTGAAAATAATTTATTAAGTATATAATATCTTAATATTCATTATCTCAAGTTTAAGATAACATTTACCATAATATTTATTAAACATCCAATTAATACTGATTTATTTCTTATGTATCGTACACATCTGATTATTTTTTAAATAATTGACCTATCAAATTGAAGATTATTGACGCTTGTCTCGACGATGACAAATTAATTAATTTGATAAATTAATTAATTTATTTACTACAGTTAATTAATTCGAGAATTTCAGAGATCACTGAAATGATTGCAAATCGAATTGCTTGCCAGCAAAGGAAATCAATTAGTTGCCAACTCGCACGGTTATGAAATACCGGAAGCGATCTCAGCCTCAATGGGGAGAATGATAGCACATCCTGTGTCAAAACCACGAGTTAAAAGCGCCTCGGCGTTTCGTTTATATTCGAGCCGAATCGATGAAAACTGATCGAGCGTGAATCACGCGTCGCGCCCGATTTTAATAATAAATCAACATTTTTACCAACGACCTGGCGTCCGATCGACACTGTTTTTACATCCGGTGGGCATTGCGCGAAATGATAAGCGATTTTCTCGTGAGAGGCGTTTCCGATGGTCCGACAGCGCGGAAATAAATCGCGTTTGCAAAAGGTATAAATAATATTTCGGTAAAAAAAAAAGAAAAAAAAACAGGCTTGTGGAGAATGTTGATGCTTGGCACGGTCTGATACCCGAAGCTAAAAATTTCGTCCTTTTCTTTTTTCATTTTTTTCTCAGTTTAATGCGTTGAATCAGTTTCACCTGTACTTTTCACATGCTGTGAATTTTAGGACAAATATTATACTGTATTTGCACGATAAAAGCAGTACAATATAAATTATAAATTATAAACAATAAATACAATATTTGCGATATAAATTACGCGGTATAAAATTATATTGTGTAATAATTTATATATACAATATAATAATTATAATGATATAATAATTTGTACATATAATAATGTATCATATAATATATAATAATTATAATAATAATATAATAATTTATATATATATAACACAATATATGTATATAAATTATATACAATAAATACAATAAATTAGACAGTATAAAATTATATTGTGTAATAATTTATATATACAATCTGAAATATTTAAAAATTTTTAATTATAAGTGCAATTTATAAAGAATTCTAAGACTGATCCTAAGACTTTTGAACAGGAGCGTATATGTACAAAAAAAAATGTATTTATTATACGCGGGGAATTTAAAAGGTTTAAGGAGGAAATTGCGACTTTATCATGTACTATATTTACTGTATTCACATGTATTATCGGTATATCTACAATGGAAAAAAAAATACTAAAAGCCGTAAGTGATCATAATTCGATGATTCAAAGGGACTTTGCACGTATTGTGCAAAAATATATAAAAACAGAGCAAATAATAATATTTCAATATTAATATTAAATATTTCGTCGGTGTAGCAGATTTTTTCATATTCTTACGGTATTTCATATCTCCCCAAAAATTTAAATTTCCATAAATATCGGAAATTTAACGTGATCGTAATTTAACGTGACAGTTCAAATTAGCCAAGTTTGTATTCCTGACAGACGCAGGCTTTTGTTGCATTTGCAATTCCAATTGACTGAAAGTAATGTAAAAAAAAAAAAAAAAAGAAAAAAGAAAAATAATGTCAACTGACTGAAAGATGAATTTTTCGAGGTAGAATGGATTGTTCGTGTTGGTTCGAATGGTTAAACTGCATTGTCTTCGAGTCAACGTTTACGCTAGGTTTCGGGACGTTATCGGTGTTCACGGTTGATAGCGGGATTAATCGACGTCTACAAGGGGAGGATTTAAAGATCTAGTCGATCCGGAAGGTGAAGGAACGAGATTACGAGGAAGATAATACCTCTGCTGATAACGTATTAACTGGCGCGTGTGAAATGTCACGTATTTCGATAAAACGTTCGATACGAATTGTTTAGGAGGGTATATTCGCGGTGAATTTATAATTGAAAAGTATTACAGTATTAGGATGTTTTAAAAGATTGTCAATTAAATATCCTGAATACTGTTGCGTCATTCGTAACAAAGCATAATCAGAGGCTCAAAATTATTTTTGTACAATTACAAAATTATGTTTTCTTTTCTTTCACTACTTTCATGAAATATTTAACTTACAAACTTGAACTATTAATTTATAAACTTGTAATATTTAATTTATAAACTTATTATATTTAATTTATAAATTATAGAATATTTAATTTATAAACTTATCTTTCAAATATCTCAATATTCAAAAGTTATGTTCAAAAAGTTACATATAAATAAATAAATCAGAATATAACATTTACTAGCAACAGATGAGCTACCAACCAAAAATTTTATCCTAACAATATAATATTCGAAGATATTTGAAAAATAGCACAAGAAATCAGAAAATGATGAATCGTAGTGGTACACAAAGCAAAAACGTTTCACGATTCTTTTAACAAAGAGCATTCGCGAGCTTTTTCTTGCACGATGTTTCTGCTTTACCTGCGGTAGGTAAGGGCACACACTGCCGCGAAGTTCAAACACGAAAATTTCGCGACACTTTGCATTCTTCGAACAAAGTCTACGAAGCAAGTTCCGCAACCTCGGGACAATGAAGTTTCAACGATTTTATCGCGTCCACTTCGTCCCGCGTGCGCCGCGTACTAAATTTTCCTTCGTCGTTTCGCGCAGTTTCTAACAGGCGCGCATTTCCAATTTGGAACTTTGGGAAAAGCGGAACCGTTTCACAAACGCGGCACCGTAATATCTCGGTTGGTACGACGCGTAACCCGCTAATTAAGAGAAACACGACGACGACGAGATGCTTGCGGGAAACGTGTAACTCGCTCGAACATTTTCATAAAAATACGACGTCCAACGGCGGGGGACGTGAAAACGTATAAATGGAAACGAATTTGATTCTTGCAGACCCGGCAAGCCCCCGCGTAATTACTTCTTTACTTTGAGAAATATTTTTCCCAACACCATAAACATTTCCTTTCGACGCCGGTTCCGGTTCGTTTGAAATTCGTTCCCTTTCAACTCTGACGTTGCAACCTCATAAATTTACGGTAGAATTGTTTGTTAAAGATTTTTGTTGTCGCAATTATAGACACCTCGGTTTGAATTTCATAAAATGGCAGACTCGGAATTTATATACATCTTTTGCAGTATAGTTTACAGTATTACAATATTGGAATTTTAAATTTAATGTTTGGTGATATAAATTGATTGAAAACGATTGCAAATGAAATTTTGCGTTGCGCACGTCGCAAAATTGCAATATTTTCTCAGTTTCAAGTATATTTAAGTATGACCCAGGCAGAGCAAATGATAAATTTATTACTTCTCAATAATATCTACGTCCGACGAATGGCTGTATACAATTTGGTCACTCGTTACGGTCCGCAATCGCCAAGCGCAAGCGGTTAATGGACATCGTGTGATTAGTGGCACAATCATGACGAAGTGATTCTACAAAAAAAGAACAAAAGTTAAAAATAAAGAACAATATTTCTTCACCAATTGATTCCAACTTATTTGCTAGATTATTCTATAGAAAATAAGTAAAAAACTTTTCTCAAAAGATGCTCCGTGAAAATGGAAATTTATCTCGTACACGTTCGAAGCGTAAATACAGCTCAGAATGGAAAAATTTTGCTCTACATCTTTCACGTATTTCCACGCACAGAGTAACCTTTTGCCCATTCCTGACATAATCCAGGTTTAAACGAAAATCAAAAATATATCTGACGAATTTCTATTAGAAATTCGATTGGCCTCTCTGTAATTGATTTTTCGTGCGATTGAAGTGAACTCTAGACTATAGATTCAATGTACGGGAAGGGAACGATTGTTTCTGTGAATTTTTCGGCTCGATTTGGGTTAGGCTGGGTTTCGCGTTTGCATAGTGATCGCGAGGCATGGCGTGTCTCGGGGTGATTTCAATAAAACGGAGCCGTGTGTGATAAGCAGGCGAGCTGTGAACCGCGGTGCAGCCATGATTAGAAGACAAACGAAACGGGCTGGTGCTTCGTGTAAACGATGGCCGATTAAAGTAACGAAGAATATCCATTTTATTTTCTCTTTGCTTCATTTGCTCGGCGAGAAAAAATAGAAATGAAAAGGAAATAAAAGCGGACGGGAAAGAGCAGTATCGTCTCTTTTCAAATAGTCGGTTTCACGTTGAAGCAACGCTTGGTTTGATTGCATGATGGTATCGCCATGATATTTCAATTTTAAAGAGCAACAGTTAACATTAGCAACTCGTTCATTGATCGATCATTTCTGCCAGTTTCGTCGTAAATTCGGTAATACCTTTTCACTCTGCAGAATGATTACTTCAATAGTGGCAGAATAGTGATGTGTACATTTATTGTGTATTCTCTTGTACAGTTTATATATAAAAAATTTATTAATTATGTATATTATATAATAATATAAATAATATTATTTGTTAAATATTTAATGTATAACGCGATTTATATAACATAGTGTAATTTATCTAACTTTCATCTGGAATCACAAAATTAACTCTTCATGGGCAAATTTCACTTTCTTCGAGGCAGATACCCTCTTCTTGCAAAACCATCCAAAGATTTGATTTGAAAATTCATTTCATGACACAGCGAAAATTTTCTTAATGTAACATGAAACTCTTTTAAGTGTAATGTTATAATTTTATGAAATAGAAAAGTTTTATTTCCTACAAATAAAATGAATAAAAGGGTTTTGTTGTGACAAAGAAACGTTACATTAATATTTACAATAAATCATATTGTACCATGATATATTGTAATATATGTTATATATGTATATTATTTATAAAAAATTTAATACTATTACTAATATTATATATATTATGAATTATTATAAATCATATATTATTTATAAAATATTATATAATTATATAATTAATATTACATATATTATATATGATAATATATAATATATTATAGTATAATTATATATATTGTAATATGTTATTTATAAAAAAAATTACATATTATTATTAATATTTTATATATTATGAATTATTATAAATTATATATTATAATATATTATTTATGAAATATCATTAATATTATTAATATTATTTATATTATAAACTGTTATAAATAATAATAATTAATATTACGTATATTATAAGTTATTATAAATCATATGTATTATTATATACATTATAATATATATATTACATATGCTATTGTATATATTATATATATTATATACATATGTTATAAATTATACACATTATTTATAAAATATTCACAATAATAACATTCAAAATCATTGTACATATTACTTATAAAGTTTGTGTCGATATAATTTTATAATTAATATTGTTCATTGTAATTAAAAGGTACATGTAGTTAAATTCTCCAATTATCGGCAAAATGTCGTACTTAACGAGTCGATAACTGTTTCGTGAACGCTATTATTAAAAAGAGATCTCTCTGGTTCACGCAGGTGTTAGGAGGACTAGGACGCAGGATGTCGAGCGGCGACAAGGCTTCACAGAGCCTGTCCATCGATCGCGCCGCTTTTCTGCTTCTGCGGGTGAAGAAGGCCTTTCGCAAGAAGAAGCAACAGCGGAAAGAGAAAAGGCAAGTGCCCAGTCGTTTTTCGTTTTATCTGCTCCTCCCCTCGCCATTGTTTCGCGAAAAGATTTACGACGGAAAGACGAACCGTTCCGCCGGAACGAATAGAAAGGGGGCAGGGGAAAGAAATCCAATTTTACGAGAAATTTTATCTGCGCGGTAGCGGGAGAGGTCGGGAGTAATTACAAGCTTCGAAGTAGTTTCTGAAAAAGTTTCGCGAATGGTAAGATAACTTTGCTCGCTGTTCGTGGAACGTCTCTTGGAACTCGCTTGGAAACTACCTGGCTTAGGTGAAAATTTTCCGACTTTTTGCTCTCTCTCTCGTTACCGAGACAGGAACTAACAGACTATACTACTCAATCGCGAGCAAACCAAAGTTCGTTGCGCCCGATTCAGATCAAACTGTGAGAAACAATCGCGTGTCTCGATTGACAGATGTACGTCCGAAGATTCATCGTCGAGCAACGAAATGTTCCTCGTTTTCAAATTATTGTACAAACTACGAACTAGGTCGGGAATATCGCGGAGATTGGGCGGCGGCAGCGAGAAATTGCAAGCAGTATGTTGCAGCACGTAGATTGCAAAACGTAGCTGGCAGTATTTTACTGAAAGGGGAAGAAAATTATGGAGCAAAACAAGCAATCTGGAGGATTGTCGATGCTCTCTCTCTTTCTCTCTCTCTCTCTCTCTCTCTGACAGTTAACTGGGTAGCGTCGCGAGGAATTTCGCGGACAATAGCTTCATTATCGCAAGTAGCTTTCAATTCGCGACGTGACTCGAGACTTAATGCGAATTCGTAAGGTAAACAGGTACTTATCTGAGAAGATTGTCCTTGAGCATGAACGAAGTATTAGGAAAGATTATCCTTTCAACCTGTAATTGTTCACGTCACTGAGCGACACGACTGTTCAACTCGATCGATCGTACGAAATTTTTGCAAAGGCAAACGAAAGCGAAAGAAATGCAAATCGCTGAATTTCGTTCGAGAATTTTTCAAAGTTTTTGGAATGAGAAGAATTTAGATTAAGCTAGCGGAGAGAGAGAGAGAGAGAGAGAGAGTTGGGAATTTTTATCAGAGAAATTAAAATGTAAAGAATGGGAAAAAGTTTTTGATAGAGTAAAGGGCTCGTATTTTATTCGTATATATTTAAAATGCAGATTAGTAAAATTTGCTTGAAAAGTCCAGAATTGATCGTTTTGGTAGCTCTTGTAATGTCGTACAATATTATCACAGTTATAGTGATTAATAGTAGTTTAACAATTAATTAAACGTCGATTTAATTTAATCGATCGTGCAAAATTGTTGGAAGAATTTTCACAAAAAACTTTGATAAATGGTAGCATAATTATTGAATAACTATTACTAGATAGAACCATAGATAAATAACTATGTTAAATTACGAAAATTAGAAATAAAATTAGAGAAATTTTTCTTATTTATATATTTTACGAAAAAAATCGTAGTAAATACCAAAATTCCTTGGCAATTCTAATGTTAATAACAGCAACATTATTATATCACATAATATTATTACAATTATGTGATAATAATTATTGTTAACACTATAGTAGTTTAACAATTAATTAAACGTCGATCTAATTTAATCGATCGTGCAAAATTGTTGGGAGAATTTTCACAAAACTTTGATAAATGGTAGCATAATTATTGAATAACTATTACTAGATAGAACCATAGATAAATAACTATGTTAAATTACGAAAATTAGAAATAAAATTAGAGAAATTTTTCTTATTTACATATTTTACGAAAAAAATCGTAGTAAATACCAAAATTCCTTGGCAATTCTAATGTTAGTAACAGCAACATTATTATATCACATAATATTATTACAGTTATGTGATAATAATTATTGTCAACACTATAGTAGTTTAACAATTAATTAAACATTGATTTAATTTAATCGATCGTGCAAAATTGTTGGAAGAATTTTCACAAAAAACTTTGATAAATGGTAGCATAATTATTGAATAATTATTACTAGATAGAACCATAGATAAATAACTATATTAAAGCGCGAAAATTAGAGAAATTTTTCTTATTCATATATTTTACGAAAAAAATCGTAGTAAATACCAAAATTCCTTGGCAATTCTAATGTTAATAGCAGCAAAATAATACGATAATAAACTAAACAACTTTTAAATTAGCCTGTCGTCCAAAATATTCTTTACAATTTCACGAGAGATTTCAATAAAAGGAACCAAAGATAATGGAAACGAAGTAAAAAATTCCCTGAAAAATTTACATTTAAAACCAACTACATTTTGATCAATTGTAATAATAATTAACCAAGCAGCAGAACATTGAAAATCATTGTACAACGATACAACGTACTTCTCGTTGCCATCTCACTGAGAAAAATTCCGTTCAATAAACGAAACAAACAAGGAGCTGAAACAGAGCTACCAGCAAGTATATCCAATTATATTCAAGTTAATCGATCCTACCCTCTTCCGCGTGTTCTTTCCCTTCCTTTTTTCCACGCTACGGATCAATCGCGGAATTATTTACGAGACAATTCGCTGTGTCTGGGGATTGATTGCCTCGTACGGGGAGAGCTGAATCGAATCAACGTGGCGAAATGGTCGATTGGGAGCCGCGTGAAACAGGGGTGTCGTTTTCTTGAAAGTTAAGATGGCACCGCGGAGGGAAAGTTTCGCGGAAACTCGCGGCTAGTTAAATCGAGGAGATCTCGTCTCTCGTTCTCGCCTAGATTGGAACAACGTGAAACAATCCGCGGATTCGCCGAGTTTGAAGAGTCTCGAGCAACGATTGGTAACGAACGATGCCTCCCTTTGGTATGCAGATGTTGCGCGAACAGCGTTATCGCGGTAGATAGTTTCGAAACGTGCACTGATCCCCTTCCGTGAAAGAAAAGGATTGCCGTCGGATCTGAGATGTGCTCAGTTTGCCAAGGTTTGAGAGAGGGACTTGGCGAACATTCGGTTTTCAGACTTGCAAAAATAATAAAAATGGTAGATAACGAAAAAAATAATAAAATGATAAATAATAAAAGTACTGAAAAAATAAAATAACAAATGATAAAAATACTAAAAATAATAGTAAAATAATAAATAATAAAAGTACTAAGAAAATAAAATAATAAATAATAAAAATGCTAAAAATAATAAATGATAAAAGTACTAGGAAAATAAAATAGTAAATAATGAAAATACTAAAAATAATAATGAAACAATAAATAAGAAAGGTACTAAAAGAATAAAATAATAAATAATAAAAATACTAAAAATAATAATAAAATAATAAATAATAGAAATAATAATTAAAAATTAATTATAATTATATAACATATTATGATATATTATAATATTAATAAATTTATTGTAATATATTAATATTAATAAATTATAATTATAATTAATTGATAATTAATTCATAATACATAATATATATCAAATAATATATAAAATTAAAACAAAATAAAATAATATATAATATAAAATTTTATATACATGTAAAAATAATATATACCAAAATTATAATTATATAATTAGTAATTAATTAAAAATAATACATATCGAGACTACAATCGTAATTATGTAATTAATAATTAATTAAAAATTGAGAAAAGGAACTCGCGTATTGTTTCGGTGGACGGTAATGGAGAATCGTTACCGAGTAATCGATCGAGAACGTCAAAGTTTTCTCGAAACTTCTGACGAAAACTTTGCAACCTTGGGATGATGTTCCTTTCAATTATCTCGTGCTCATCGGCTGTCAAAGGGAGCTACGGGAGTCATGAACCAACTTCAAACTACTCCGGATGGGGAATCCTAACGAGCCTGTAAACTCGCAGCTCCTGAATTTGTCGTGAACGCGTTTAGTTTCACAACGCGTCCTCCCCCGCGTGAAGATTCGCATAAATCGGCTTCTGTTCATTGTGTTTAAGCTTTCGCTTCGATTGTCAATTATTTTGATTCGTTTCTTCGAAATTTGTTAGGCTGTTTTCTCTTGCTTTATAGGAGTTTTTTTTCTTTTTCACAGTTTCTTGACTTCCCTAAGATGGTTTATAATGTTGTTACTTTAACTATAGTTAGAGCCCTTCAGAACCAAAAATTCTTGTTCAAACGAAATATTCACAGGTAATAGATATTTTTCTTAATGCTCCATCATAGTTTAGTATAAGTTTTTACTTATTACGTATTTTTTTTGTATGTTTGTAGAAAAATTTATTTATTCGTAGTATTATACACGAGTAAATATATTGTATATAATATATGTTATTTTTTAATATATTATATACATTTCTTTTATTTGTTTATTCATTGATTTGATATACTTCTATTTAGTATATAATTTATATGTACTTTATTTAATGTGCTTTTCATAATTGCAAAAGGAAACAGAAAACATTTAATTTTGCGATGAAACAATCTCTCCTTTACAAACGATAAAAATTGACTGTGATTTTTCTACAAATTGAAACACCAAATTAAAATACTGATGATAATTCGATTATCACGTTGTTCTATATTAATTAATTCTTCTTAAAAATGTTCAGCAATTCAGCAGACATTAGATCAAAGGTAGCGTTTTACCAGGAAAAGTGCTGAAAATTTTCTTAATCTCACATTAATGCTAAAGCTCGAATTCAGTAAAGATTTTACTCTTCAAAATGAGACGACCCTGTTCTTTTCAAGTTTGCGACAGCTTGATCGACAAATCTTTTATCATGTTCTGTCACGTCCTTCATTGTTGGCAAATTAGACGCGATACGTTATCAGCAATACCCGTCAAAAGCAACGTGCAATCGTGTTGGACGAGCCGTGTAACACAGCGCGTAGTGTTGATGACAAGAGCGAAGATGTAGTACTTCCAGCTCACAGTGTCGAACGTTGTGTACGTCGTGCAATATGCATTCTTGGCAGCTGTCTTATCCTGTACAAATAACTCGGGTAACTTTGATTGCAGCTCGGCACGGTGCACCAAGAATTACAGATTCACGTTCCTTAGCCCCTTGCACTGTGTTTGCGGACCGTAACGAGTGACCCGCGTGCAACAATTCGTCGCTTTCTTCTCCTTTCGAACTCGTCGGTATGATATCGCTGGATGGAAATGATTAAGAAACTAATGATTAAATATACTTGAAACTGAGAAAGATTCTCGACGTCATTCCAGCGTCGAGAGGTTAAGTGGAAGACAGTCACGGATTGAGATTAACGTTTTCAGTAGAAATTTTTGTTCAGCCAAATATAGAGTTTCGTTGTTCGCGCTCGTACATTATAAAATTAACAAACAGCCGATGCTTTCGAACTGCTTCGCATTTTCCGTTTGTTCGTGATATTAATAATTCTTGGTCGCCGTCGTCGTGAATATTCATGAGCCTGGTCCACAGACGTACGCGCAGAGACTCGACAAACATTTCGAGGGCTATCCTGTCGCGGGGAGCTTAACTTTAATTAAATAAATTCGCGTGATCACGGCTGAATGCGAATGGGGGGGAAAATCACACGAATCAACTTGATTTCTCGCTCTTTGTTTTATGATCCGGCTTGTTTGTCAAGATCGTGGTCGAGACGTGACGTGAGATCCTTCTGAAGTGTTTGAATCACTTACTCACCCAAATATGAAAATATAGCCATGATTCTACGTAGAAAGATCAGTCGAAAATATGGAATAAAATTTTGGATATTTTTAAATATTTTATGATAATTGTAGTAATATATATTATATATGAATTATAATAATATATAATTTTATATTTTCTGAATATTTTTAAATATTTTATGATAATTGTAATAATATATATTACATATAAATTATAATAATATATAATTTCTGAATATTTTTAAATATTTTATGATAATTGTAATAATAAATATTATATATATTATAATAATTACGTATATATTATATATATTATAATTTTATAATATTTTTTGCATATTTTTAAATATTTTGTAACCTCGATTTTGAATATTTCGTAATCACTTTGGCTAAACGTAAGTAGCTACCTGAAACGAGAGATATTTTCGTGTTCCTTTGTATAATTATTTTACACAGACGAATGATTTTTAAAGCTCAATTCAAAGATTAGAAATTTCATTATTAATTCGATTATGATAAACATATACTACAGATGTATCCGTTTGGTCGGCTATAGTCAACAATTGTAAATTAATGACATTTGAATTGTTAATAATAACGTTCGAATCAAGCTAGAACGAGTGGAATTTATAATTAAGCTTGAATTATGCTGATTGGCGGAAAATCATTCCACCCGCGTCAGATGAAGAATAAAATTTTGTCGTAAGGCATTTTCCCTTAAAGAAATAAATTGTCTTAGCAATAAAGTGTCAAAAATGAAACGGCGTTTTATTTCTGTTTTTATAGAAAAAAATGATTGCGACCTCGACGTTGAATCGAGATAAATTTTAAACGTAAAAGTTTAATAATTAAGTCTGATCGACTTTTATACTCTGACGTGATTTGGGTTCGTGACGACGTGAGTCTCTCTGTAAATTAAATTATTTATACGGAGTGACCATAATTTATAAATTACAAATATATATATATATATATAATATATTATATATGCTATACTGTACTATATATATATATATATATATATATATAGAATTGTAGAATTATTATTTTAATTAACACATTAGTGTTGCAAATTTAGAAAATTGAATTGAATCCTTGTTTCATCCACACTACAGTATTATAATAAAATAATTGGTTTACTTATCAAAGATTCAGAAGGGGATAACACGTCACAATACGTCATAGTATACTAATAAATGTATCAAAAAAAATAAATTCTCTCTTTGTTATACACTGTTACATATGTCAGTATTAAACTTAGGTTTTCCTGAACTTTAACAAATTTGTAAAAAAAAAAAAAAAGACAGAATAAGAATTTTTCTGGCTACTTCAACAATGCATGTCGTGGCAAAAGTTATTCGTGTGATTGTTGCAATTAAGGAAATTCTGTGAAAGTCCGTTCAATAATAATTGGAACAATTTGCAATCGAGCAAACGTGCGAGTATAATATGTCGGACTGAACGTCAGCTTTCCGCTCTCGTAATTTAAACTTTGAAAATTTAATCAGCATCGGGTACCGACGATCCATTTCAGCTTCCACTGTCCTGCTGGAAAATTCGACGCTCTTACACACCGACTCGCGTTCGATGTAAGTGGCTGTCGTAAATGCGCTGATCTAATCGCGCTGGATGTTATGGCAAATGCGATTTTGATATCGAGGCAGGTCAGATAGGAATTTCGAACGAGCATCTTCTTTCGATGTTCACGTGCTTGTAATCGAAAGTTATGTCAATTATTTGCGTGAAGTTTGTGCAGTTTAAAATTATTTAGTTCGCTGAATACGACGATAAATTGGATTGCGAATTTTTGACGCATTTGCGGGCTATTGCTGCAATATTTAATAAATAGAGAGTGGGCCAAAAATCACTTTCTACTGAAATAAATCCATATTTTTCCCACAGATTAAAGTTCATATTTGAACTTAAATTTAATTTAAAATTTAAGTCAAATTTAAAATTCTTTTTTTAAATTTTTAAAAATTGAATTTGAAATTTTTTTTTAACAAAATTAATTTTTTCTTATGCTTTGATGTTTTATTTAAAAAAAAAAAAAATAGGTTCTATCATTTAAGTCACAAACATAACAGTAATGAAAAGAATAATATTTAAATCGTAAAGTATCTGCTGTCTATTTTCGCTTTTCAACTGTTCATCCCGAAGAGAAACGCTGGCAAGCTTTGAATTGCAAATTATCACCGTAAATATTATATTACCCATAAATGACATATTCAGAATATGAATTAATATGATAAACTATCTGACGTTGTCGTAGAATTATTCATTGAATATTTGTTACAATGACTGACAACTCTTTTAACCCGTTAGGAATTTAACGCCTGATCGACATCAATGCTTGATATTAATGATTTGAACTTTTACGCTTAAAGTTATGTTAATATGATTAAATTTATATATGGTTTTAAACGATGATCTCGTTTGCATATAATTATGAAATTTAACGATTTCGAAATAACTTGTGGTGAACGTTTATACGGGAATCAGTTTGGTTTTGCGTTATTCTTGAATGGTTAATTATCAATTTATCGTTATTGCATATGTTTATATTGTCATTATAAATTATCTTTTATAAATTCTATTCAAGCTGAAATATCCTTTCTGTTTATCAGTTCTTATAGAGACACTTATGAATGTGAGAATGTTGCTTTTTCTTCAAGTTCCAAAGGTTATAGTTTAAAAAATTGCTACAACCTCCTAACCGAGTTGGCAAAGATTTGGTCGAATTGGCGGTACAGTCTTGATGTGCTTTGTGCAACTAATGGTGCCCAGACAGAAGTGTATGAAACGCGAAGAGAAAACTTAAACATATACGTCTCATTTTGTAACAATTTCCACGTGTCTGTCTTTTCGTTTGTCTTCGCGATAAATTTTCGAAATTGTAAAGAGACCTGTGTGCTTCTTCGTCTGTTGTGCCTGGTCTGAAACGGGAGAGGCTTTCGTCGAGTTCTACCACTGGCATCCCGTGATGCACATGTCCACGTTCGCTACTTTATTCCCGCCCACTCTGAACGATGTCATGACCCCGATTACTAATTAACCCGAATGGCGATCGCCTCCGCGGAGTTCTGCACTTTATTATGCGAGGGGGTGGAAAAATGGGGGCGCTAAGTGAATTATCGCACGTTCGTCTTCGTTGGAATCTCGACGTGATTCTTCGAATGTAGACAAGGTTCAAAGGAATTAAATCGCGTCGCCGCGGGACGAATGATGAAATGAAATGGCACGGAGAAATTTCCCTACGGACGGTTCCAACATTTCTGTGTAGAAATGAATTTCTTTTTATATTTTGGATGTACTATAGATATTTCGCTCGCGACTGGTAGCTACTCGAATAAATTGAGTTTGTATTATTCGATATTTAAACGTTGCTGTTTCATTTTATTTTAATTTTTACTGTAATACTCCTGACATTTTTAATATTTTGCTTTAATTCGTTTACCCTTGGATATTTAATACTTAAGTGATCAATTGACTAATCATTATTTCTTACTGATGACAAATCATCGTTTACGTGTAATTTGTTGCTGTTTATTTATTTAGATACAGAATTGCAGATTTATTTCAACAACAATACGAACAGCTTGTTTTCGCATATTTTGAAGATTCAGTTAGGTATCACGATCACTTCAATACTGACTGTATGGTATTTAATAGCAAATTAAATTTGTAAATAGGCGACTAAATCTTTATCTTATATAACAGCTTTTATTTCATTTATAATAATTTTATATATTTTATATATTATAATTATGATGTATTTATAATTTTGTATATTTTATATATATTATAATTATAACGTATTTATAATTTTATATATTTTATATATTATAATTTTTATTCTATTTATGATAATTTCTATATTAATTGTTTCTATTTATTATATATTTATATATTAAATAGTATATAATAATTATATATATTATTTGTATATTTATATATGATAATAATTATATATATTTTATATATTATAATTATAACGTATTTATAATTTTGTATATTTTATATATATTATAACTTTTATTCTATTTATAATAATTTCTATATTAATTGTTTCTATTTATTATATATTCATATATTAAATAGTTTTTATTTATTTATATATTAAATATTGCTATAAAATCTTTGTTTTATAATAATATTTTGCAAATAATATAAAATAACAGACAACGAATAAACATTTATAGTGCACCGGTACAAGACAAGAAAAGTGAACAGAAACAGTGCGAATGAAATTCCCAGTTTATCTCCGAATGAATTTTTAATATTCCACCATTCAGACTTTCCGTCGAGGATTCTATTTTTTTGAACTTACGCTCGTCGTTTGTACATCGTCCAAGCGGAACTTCGTTCATCTCCGGGGTGTGGAGGAAGAAATCATGCGAGGAAAAATCGCTCGTGGGAAATGTATAGAATCTCGCTGCGCTCGTGCGTGAAAACCGCCGACTATCGGGCAAAGTTATACGGTTCGAAATATTCGCAGCCATTCATTCCTGGATAGCATTCGGAATCTGTGACACTGTGGGTTGCGATAACCGGATATGTGATTTAACGCCGCGAATATTTCGGCTGGCACGCCCGTTTCTTTTAAAATTAACGCGGCCCATGCGAGAAGATATAAATTTGGACAGTCTCAGTCACGGTTCGTAAAATTGGGAATAAGCTCGACCGGATGGCTCTGTCCGTCGCGATTCATTCGCCAAGTAAATAAAAAGTCTACCCTCGTCTATCGATTCTTGTAGGTTGTCCGGTGAAAATAAACCAGCGCGAGGATCTATATTTTTCCGTGTGCCGCATGATTTTTATCCCTAAGGGATAAAGTCCGGGAGTCCTTTTTAATTACATCTCGGAAGAGTGGACAATTATCGGTCATTCAAATATTTATAGTATAAAATTGTATGAATTCTTGGAAAAAAAAAATGGCGGAGCGACATCGGAAGGGAAAAGGGGGAGGAAGGTTCAGGGTGAAAAGGGAGGAAGAGAAGAAGGAAGGATGGATCAAGAAAAAAATGAATCGGGGAGGCTAAATGTCTCGTGTTTATTAACGAATGACAAAAATCTGTTCACTTTTGTAGGAAGTTTAGAGCAGAAAGGACAAAGTGAGAAAGTAAGGTAGGAAAGGGTAAAAATAAATAAGAAGGAAAAGGAGTATTTAATCGTGAGTACATGATCAGTCTTGAACCATCCATTTCATTCCTATTTAGTGTCTTTATTTTTATGACATTATATTTAACATTTACATATTGATGTTAACGGTATACAATTGAATTAATTGTGCAAAATATATAAATAGTTGAAAAATATAATAAAATTTAATGTGTAATATTAAAAATAATTTTAATATATAATATTATATTTTATATTAATATATAATGTATTTAATATTTATGTTTCAATTTTAATAAAATATAATTAAATTAATTATATAAAATATATAAATAGTTGAAAAATATAATAAAATTTAATATATTATATTATATTTTATATTAATATATAATGTATATAATATTTATGTTTCAATTTTAATAAAATATAATTAAATTAATTATATAAAATATATAAATAGTTGAAAAATATAATAAAATTTAATATATTATATTATATTTTATATTAATATATAATGTATTTAATATTTATGTTTTAATTTTTATAAAATGTAATCAAATTAATTGGATAAAATACATAAATAATTAAAAAATGAAAAATATTCTAATATTAATATACAATATATAATATTGTATAATATATATTAATATAATACATCTAATATTTATATTTTCTCTATATATTATTGAAAACTATGTCGTATACATAATAAATAAGTGTATAATATAAATATAAATATTCTGATTTCCTAATTTCAACCGAGGAAAAGATTTATCATTGTCATCCTGTATATCGAATGTATCGTCAACCATCGTGTTCGAAAAGCATAACGCATATGTACATATTCCGATAGGAATATAATCCTGATATGGAAATGGTGTCTAATCTGGATCATCTTTTCCGTGGAAATAGGAAATCGGTTTCTCAGATTTGCATTGCAGTTTCGAACATTTCTCGTACGTACATCCGCCTCTCGCTTGTCCGACAGCTGCCACGAAAATTTTTTGACACCGGCGTCCGTTTCGTTGCCAGTCTCTTCTGTCTCGTGCCAGCCCTTTTAACAACTTTACACACACACACGTCACTTCCAATTTCTCTATCCACTTGGGAACTCGTCAAATTTTTTCCTAACGCTGTGACAAGCACCTACATATGTTACACCGTTAGTTCGCGGGTTTTCATGCATTTATGAAGAAAGTAGAAATGTCAGGTATTACATTTAGGGAGCCTTTGATAACCACGAATATTTTTGCGCATATTCTGAGAAAATTTTCAGCTGTCGCCTCGTTCATTTAACCACTTGCGCTGGCAGAACGAGTGACCGAACCTCACTCAAAAATTCGCCGCTTTCTTTTGGAATTCGTCGGTATATCTACTGGATAGAAATGATCGAAAAGTAATTGTTTTGCCTGGGCTATGTTTAAATGCACTTGAAACTGAGGAAGTATTGCAATTTTGCGAGAAATTTGGGAAAGAAATTCTCGACGTAGGTTTCATTCGCAAAAAGGTCCCGATTTCAGTGGAATACGTTGTCGGGAGCATGATTCTAATTCGTTGGTGGCCGGAGATTAATTTATCTAATCCGGTGTTCCTTCAAAAGGAATCGGTTATTTTCTTGGTTATCGGTTTCCGTTGGATAAATTTCCGGCCCCGGAAGCGATCATCCCGGTGTGTATAGTACCTCGAGAATTGATGAAATAATGGATGGCTTCTGTAAATTCGAAACGTTTGAATTTGAATGTGAAAGATAGAAATCGAAAGATTTATTCAAAATTTGAAATTAATTGCCACATTATAAATCATATTATGAATTATTTCTCGGCTCTTGATTGGTTGATCAAGGAGTTAAGAAGTAACAACGAAAATAAACAGATTAGGTAAATTAAATGAATAATAAATGAAATGAACGAAATAAAGATCATTTTTTAAATGAGAAAAATAACTATTTCGATTCTCTGTTCTTTTGCAGAAAATAACTATTTAGAAAACTTTTAATTTCTAAATTAATAATCTTAAATCAAACAGATTAGATAAATTAAATGGATAATAAATCAGATAAACGAAATAGAGATCATTTTCTAAATGAAAAAAATAACTATTTCGGCTCTCTATTATTTTGAAGAAAATAACTGTTTAGAAACTTTTAATTTTTAAATTAATAATCTTAAGTCAAAGAGATTAGGTAAATTAAATGGATAATAAATCAGATAAACGAAATAGAGATCATTTTCTAAATGAGAAAAATAACTATTTCGGCTCTCTATTATTTTGAAGAAAATAACTGTTTAGAAACTTTTAATTTTTAAATTAATAATCTTAAGTCAAAGAGATTAGGTAAATTAAATGGATAATAAATCAGATAAACGAAATAGAGATCATTTTCTAAATTGGAAAAATAACTATTTCGGCTCTCTATTATTTTGAAGAAAATAACTGTTTAGAAACTTTTAATTTTTAAATTAATAGTCTTAAGTCAAAGAGATTAGGTAAATTAAATGGATAATAAATCAGATAAACGAAATAGAGATCATTTTCTAAATGAGAAAAATAACTATTTCGGCTCTCTATTATTTTGAAGAAAATAACTGTTTAGAAACTTTTAATTTTTAAATTAATAGTCTTAAGTCAAACAGATTAGATAAATTAAACGGATAATAAATCAGATAAACGAAATAAAGATCATTTTCTAAATGAGAAAAATAACTATTTCGGCTCTCTATTATTTTGAAGAAAATAACTGTTTAGAAACTTTTAATTTTTAAATTAATAGTCTTAAGTCAAAGAGATTAGATAAATTAAACGGATAATAAATCAGACAAACGAAATAAAGATCATTTTTTAAAGGAGAAAAATAACTATTCCGACTTTTTTTAAATTCATTTATTTCTTTCAATTTTCAATTTCACAGTTTTATAATTTGTCGTCGAAAATACGATGTCACTTGTGGAATGATGGAATATTTCTATCGGAATTGGTATCGTTCTTAGAATGGGTGATCGATAGACGTATAAATCGGCCACGTTGTCTCGTCGCGGCGGAAAGAAAAAGAACAAAGACTCAGTTTGAATTGGTTTGCGGCCTTTACTACTCCCAAGCAGAGCTTCCTCATTTTTCACGAGAAAGCGAAACTGCCACGGATGTTGAAGGCAACACAAGGACGTTTCACATAATGATTTTGTCAAACGTTGGACGCTTGTCCCAGCAAACGTCCAAGTAGCCCCTTGGCGAAGCGTATCTCGAACGTAATACCCGTGACCGCTGTCCATCGTTTTCATACTGTTCACAACGTTACTCCAAATCCGTGAGCCCGTGTATTGAGAAATGCAAGTTTCGCTTCGTAGATATTTTTTTCTTCATCTCATCTGCATTTTGTGCATTTTACGATTTTATACTTTTGAAGTTCGAACCTGTATTCCATTTTATGTCGTCCCTTTAAGTATCCTTCTCTTTGAGGAAACGAAAAGCACGTCAATTTCTGTTTCGTTAATACTTTGAACGATTTGTTGGATTATATTTTAAAATGCAATCATCATAATTCGTATTATCGAGAAATTGTCCTTTTATTAAAACATACATGCGTGTGACATGTTTAATAATGTATATTATAAATATATTGTATTATATTTATTATACAATATATTATATTATATACTATTATATATATGCATATTATAATATATTGTAATATTATATATTATATTATATTTATACATTATTATATATGCATATTATAATATATAATTATATATAATATTATAATATATTATAATATTGTACATTATATTATATTTATACACTATTATATATGCATATTATAATATATAATTATATATAATATTATAATATATTATACACTATGTTATATTATATTTATACACTATTATATATACATATTATAATGTATAATATTATATTATAATATTTGTGGATAATAATGTTTTAAATGTTCAATAAAGCACAAAGATGCATACATACATATTTAACATCGCAGCTAAATAAAAGAACGTTGTTCTTTCCAAGTACGAAACTGATTGCTAAATTATAGAATTATCCAAAATTGTGAGCGATTATTAAATGTTTTGTAATTTACAACATAAATATTTTTTAAATCAAAGTAGAAATATATTTATGAGTCAAATGAACGTAGAACTATTAAAAAGAAAATCAAAGTTTTGGAAATGTGATTAACTATTACAGGGGTTTAAAATTTCTTCATGCAAATGTTCATGATTCACAATGTGAATATTTAGAAACTTGGAAGTACGAAGGGAATTTAACAAATGAAAGAAGGAATTAATTATAAATCAGGCGGTCTCGTCAAATTAAACTCTCGATTCAAAATTATAATTAACATTAATAATCACATCAACTTAATACCGATAGCTGGTTGATTTATATTTTTGAAAATACCAGAACCAGTATCTGAAAGCTGGAATTCGTAGTTTAAGAAACTAAACTGGAGCTTTGCCAAAAAGAAAAAATTATCGTATAAAAGAACGTTGTTGCATCTTTTCTGAATCTCTAGTCTCCAACTTACAAACAATCAAATTTCCCCCAATTCGTTTTCCATCGAAGAAACAACACATTCGTGAATATTTTTTCATTTCAAATCATTCAGAACAAAGTGAACAAGGAAGGAAATTCCATTTCACGAACGTTTTATCACTGCTTCCGCAAATTTCTCCTAGAAACTTTATTATTTTTCATCGCGGCTACGTTGAATTCCTTCTGCGTCTCCTCTTCTCGTATGGATGCGTGATTCCCCCGATAATATTTTACGTGACAATGGCGCCGACGTTCGGTGTACATAGTTAATGTCGCGCGTATTATTCCTAACGGAGCGTATTTCTGAAAGTCTGTGCCGCCTCTCCCGAGGGAGAGACGCAAGAAACGAAATTGGCCGGCTCTTGGCTCGTTCCACTTTCTTTCTCGAGCGTTGCGCGACGAGGCGGGCTAACCCTAATTGCCATTGTCGCAGCATCGTCACGGTCGCTGGGCGTCGTGGAAAAAGTCTATTCGACACATTCGTTGACCTTTTTTTTTTTTCAGGGCTTTCATTCGAATCGGTGAATGTGTGTCCAAAAACTACGTTCTTTCGGGGTTAAATGAATAACAATGATAGTAAACGCTTTACCAACCGCTGGAAACAATATATATATATATATATAAATGTGACAAATGTTAATCAATATATATAAATTTACGTTAGTTGCACATATATATTTAAATATTATGGGAAACGTTATAATATGTAAAATTTAGGTGTTTAAATTATATGTATATATATATCATAATAAAATATATTAGTGTAATATAATAATTTATATATATATAATTTTTATGCATTTTTATGGAAAATTCAAAGATATAAAAGTGCACATAAAATGAAAGAATGTAGTAAAATATAGGAGGGTATTAATTATAATTCTACGAAAGAAACAATTTTCTGTCTCATTTCTTTATGTTTATGAAAAATTGTTATAATAAAATGATAGAAAATATAATATTAATAATAACTGTAATAAAACTTAATTAATATATTACAATTTATTATTGTTGTAACAATAATTTATATTACATTAATAATACATTTGGCTTGTGAACCTCATTTACAAGTTTTTTTTTTTTATAGTTCAAATAAAATCGTTGAACTTGTACTGTTCCTGAAATCAACACACTTTTTATTTGAAAAATTGAATAAAATAATATTGCAGTATATAATACCATTATTATATAGATAGTAGTATAATACGTATGTATACGTAGTACAATGTGCTTTGAATATATTTAAAACAGCAATTATTTGGAAAAAAAACCAATTGCTAAAGTAAATTTACCATTTTAACTTTAGCGTTTCTCACAGCATTTTCAACTCTGTATTTTTCTGTTTTTTCAAACATGTATTTTTCCGTGTTTTTGTAACGTTGGAAAATATCTCGTGTTTTCATATTAAACATCTATTTGAAAATTCTCTTTGTTGGCCAAAATGAAGATAAAATTGGAGTATAAAAATTTATAATGGATGTTAAAACTTAGAAATTAAAATATGAAAATTTCAGTGAAATGAAATTTTCATATTTTATTGGTACGTAGTCAGTCTTTCGAAAGAATATTAATGTCTTTATGAATACATCGCATTTTCAATTTTCTTTTTAATTATTATTACCAATTGGGCACAAACACGATTTACTAGTAATGTGTTTAAATTACAAGAGACACAAAAAGACACTGTCAATTTATTGTACAATTATACTTCTCTACACTCATTAACCGATGGGTAAAATGATACACAATTGTACAATAATAAATATAACAGTTAATATATAAATTATAAACAAAAATTTATATATAATTATAAATTATTTTAATATCATTGTATATTATTTTGGTCATTTTCGAGTCACTTACATTTCTCAAAAGTTGAAAAAAATATTTAAACGAACTGTTTAAAAAAAATTCTTACTAATATGTTATTATAAATTTCTTCGTTAGTTAAACGTCTACTTAAAATATTAAAAATCCTTTTTTCGGTTTTGCTGAAATTGTAAAATTGAAATATAAAAATTCACGAATCACAGCAGGGTTAATATAATTATGTACAAATTACCCATAAAATTATGTACCATGTACAATCACACGGATTACACAGTATTTTTTTGGTGATATTTCTCATTTCAGCGAATACACTTTACTCATTTACATTTCAATTTTAATATTTTTCGAAAATGATTTCGGACTTGTGTTCTTCTTCAACATGCGATTTTCTACGAATTTCATTCCTCTATTTTTTCTTTCTTCTTCTTCTCTCGCTATACGACTCCCGATAGAGATAAAGATTCTGATTGATGATCTCAGCATTGTCTCTGTATATACATATATATCTTTTAAAATCTTTTTCCAACTCTGTCAGCCGAGATAAATTAATTTTCTCGTAATTATTCTTAACCTTCGCACAGACAGTTGGCTTTCTAGAAATTGTTTCTTTGACTTAACAGTAGAGTGAAAAATTGTGTCGTAACCCGTAATGAATCTCGAATGATCTTTCAAGCTTGAGGGAGTTTGCACGACTAATTTGTTACGAATGCTTTTTTCGAGAAAATGGGTGCTTGAGGTTGAGTGATTTTTCATTGATCACGATAGATTATTGTGTGTAAAAAATCGTAGAACTGTATGTTGATTGATCATAACTTAAATAATTGTTGAAACTAAATTTAAATTTATTTTAAATAATTGTAGAAACTTGTTAACTTTAAATTTATTTTAAATAATTGTAAAAACTTGTTGTTCTCTATCTAAGATTCTACATATTAGTTATTATAATTACATTACATTACTTATTATAAATTATTGTAAATGTTATAATCATACATATAATTATATTATGTTATATTTAATATATTATAATTATACATACAATTATATTATATTACTTGTTACAAAATCCTCCATAATGTTATGATTCATTACGTTTCGTTACACAATCTCTCTTTCATTACATCTTCAGTATGAAAGTAGAAGTCACATAATTTGCGACAGAATACAACTGAAGATTGGATGAAATTATAATACAGATTGCTCAAAATTCAATAAACTTTGTCAATACTGTCATCCTAACGAATGATAGATTCGATCAAATTACAGAATTGAAATCCATCTTTCAAATAATAACAATCGTCTTCGCGACGCTATAAAGAAAAGGGCAATCGATGGGCTCTGAAAAGTGAGGAGATCTATGGTGGAAACCAAATGGAATATACATTGCTCGAGAAGCGTGAAAGATTTATGTGAAAACGGATCAAAGTAATTGCTTTAGTGTGGAAATATTTTTCACGAATCTGTACGTATATATATATATATTCTGTAATGGAACGAATGATCGTACCAGAAAAGAGAGATCTTCGATTAAATCCTTGCGAGGGTATAAATTCCAGAAAGCCGTGGTATCTCTTCTATATCCGGATATCTTGAGACTTCCTTCGGAAGGAAGTCTATCTTGAAACTACTTCCGTCACGATAATATATATATTATACAAATTTAGACAATAATTTACTAGATCTACAAATAGATAATTTAAATACACAATCTATTTTTCTTACCTTATACATAAAAAATATAAATTGTTATATATATATTATACAAATTTAGACAATGATTTACTAGATCTACAAATAGATAATTTAAATACACAATCTATTTTTCTTACCTTATACATAAAAAATATAAATTGTTATATATATATTATACAAATTATTATTTTGACGATGACAAAAAGTCGCGAATTTTGTTTTCATAAATGATCACCACGGATTTGCGAAATTTTGCAAAGATAATTATAATTTTTCGTTCCGTTCTCGAAAAACAGAAAATATAATATTTCCTCGTTTGAGAAATAGAGAATATCAGAGAAAAATTTTCACTTGTACAGTTCATTGAAAAGACGCATAATTAACGTCGATATTATACGACTTGTGACATTATGCTTGCGAGAGAAGAAACAAAGTTGTTAATTATTAACCTCTTGCGCTGGAATGACGTGTCACGCACGTCGAGAATATTTTCTCAGTTTTAGGTATGTTTAAGTATAATTCAGGCAAAATGACAAGTTTATTACTTCTTAATCGTTTCTCCAATCCGGTGATATCGCACCGACGAGTTCAAAAGAAACAGAAAGCGACGATTTATTGTGTACGGCTCGGTCGCTCGTTATGGTCCGCAGTCAGTTACCAGCGCAAGGGGGGTTAATTGATAAATTGTTCGAGAGATAAGAAAAATAATTATTCTTCGTATGAAAGGGACAGAGAATGAAGCAGTCTCTCTTCAAACGTTCGCAAAGAAAAAAAAAAAAAGAAAAAAGAAAAAGTTAGAGTTTATTTACTTGTTAGAAGGAATAAAGAGAAACGCTGCATTCTTGTTTGAAAAATGGAGAGAACCAAATGTTACACAGCATAATTATGGTGGATTCGGGCAACGCCGTGGGTTCGAACAAAGTTGCTAGATACCTTCGTGTACGCGCTGATGCAAGCAGTTAACCAAGCCGGTGAAGTTACATCGACAAATTTGCTGCAAATAGCTAGTGGCGTTGTGTGCAAACTAGCAACTAGCCAACTATTTGCCGAAGAAATAAGCAATCAAGGAGGTGACCATTTCACGGAATTACGTGTATTTCGAATTGGTAATCTCGTCATCTCGTGCCGTGTATTTCAGCCATCCCTCTATTTCGCTCCAATTATTGAATTTCATTGCGCTTTCCACCTTCTTAGCCAGCAGCTTGCGTCCAATCTCGTTCCACGAGATGGTTAATCCAATTTTTCTTTCCTTTCTCCTTCTGTTTTTTCTTTTCTTTTTGGAAAAAGCAAACATTATGTTCATCACGTTTGTTTCTCCTCCACCAACCCTGACGAACTAGAACTTTTTCCGCTGTTTTCGCCAAAATTGGAAGGTTCGAATGCAATTTGAAAACAATTTGTTGGCATTCTCTTTCACAGTGTGGAATAATTAAAAAGAGAAAAGAATTGCGAACGAAATGTTGATTCTCCGTGGATCCTTTTTCCTTTTTCTCTTTTTTTCTCAATTACTCTACATTGTCGAATCTATTTTTGCACCGTAGTTGCGAAATGGAATTCCAAAAATTTGTTCGATATCTTTCTCGCCAGCCAGAGGTTTGTAAAATGTATAAAATTGAAATTTTTAACATTACGATGTTCTCCTGCATGGTTCTTCGTGAATAGTAATGTTCTATTAGAGTGTACGTTGTATATAAATGAAAAGTGAACATTATATTGCACACATACATGTTTACAGCTTACACTTTCCATCTACACTTTTATTACAACACGCATCCTTTCTGGAATATTCTGAATACGCGGCTCCATGTTTACGTTTTATTTTTAATTTTCATTCTCACTATACAAAGAGCGTTTCTCTTCAGTCGCTTGTTTCTTGTAATTAAACAGCGGATATTTATGCATTTGTTACGAATAACGAAACGTATTAAAAAAATATAAAATATACACATACAGAAGTATAAAGTACAAAATATCTACAACATGCTAGATATTTAAATTTAACGTGGTTAAGATTAAAATATCTTTCAAATTAACCATTTCTCCACCGTGTGATACATTTTTGCATAGACCGATGGAAGAACATCGATGCACACTAAACAAAAAATTTCTGGTTGAAAGAAACGAAGCAACTGTAAAAAATATTCGTTTCTCACCTCAATATTTACACTAACTGTGTTAGATTCCACTGTAACTTAATAACATCATCAACTGAGGGAAAGATGATTGCTAAACAATAATACTCAATAATATTGTGTTAGAATGATTAATATACGTCGTACGTATTTTGAACGATTTCATAGATCTCGACGAAACGAATGAAACCGAATTCAATTTCACTCAGATCTCGTTCAATCTTGCTAAAAAACCATCTGAAACGTTGAAAGTTCCGAGACGGTTCGTAATTCAATGGCCACGGGTTGTATTTTATTGCGTCAAGTGGTCGATTGCAACGAGAACGACTTGAACTGCGCCCGAGGGCGGGTAACAGGAGAAAAAAAAAAAAGAAAAGAAATTCGCATCGATCGGATAAATTGACATGGCGCGTTATAACGCGTAATGAAACGTTTCGTTTTTTTTTATATATATTTTTTTAATATATATTCTAGAATATTATATTAATATTCACTATATTATATTATATTGTTATATTACAATTAATATTACTGTATTATACTTATATTTATATTTAATATAATATTTTAAAGAGAAAAATATTGATATATATTTTTTTTAGATTTTTTAAAATATGTTTATACATATGTTTTTAAATATATATTCTGGAATATCATATTAATATTTACTATATTATATTATATTACAATATTATATTTATATTTACTATAATATTCTAGAGAGAAAAATAATGATGTATTTTTTTTTTAGATTTTTGAAATATATTTATACATATTTTTTAATAATATATATTCTAGAATATTAATATTTACTATATTATATTATATTACAATTAATATTACTGTATTATATTATATTTATGTTTAATATAATATTTTAAAGAGAAAAATATTGATATATATTTTTTTTAGATTTTTTAAAATATATTTATACATATTTTTTAAATATATATTCTGGAATATCATATTAATATTTACTATATTATATTATACTACAATATTATATTTATATTTACTATAATATTCTAGAGAGAAAAATAATGATGTATTTTTTTTTAAATTTTTGAAATATATTTATACATATTTTTTAATAATATATATTCTAGAATATTAATATTTACTATATTATATTATATTACAATTAATATTACTGTATTATATTATATTTATGTTTAATATAATATTTTAAAGAGAAAAATATTGATATATATTTTTTTTAGATTTTTTAAAATATATTTATACATATTTTTTAAATATATATTCTGGAATATCATATTAATATTTACTATATTATATTATATTACAATATTATATTTATATTTACTATAATATTCTAGAGAGAAAAATATTGATGTATTTTCTTTTTAGATTTTTGAAATATATTTATACTTATTTTTTAATAATATATATTCTAGAATATTATAATTTTAATCTAGAATATTAATATTTACTTTATTATATTACAATTAATATTACTGTATTATATTATATTATAATATTATATTTACATTTACTATAATATTCTAGAAAAATTAGAGAAAAATATTGATACATATTTTTTTTAGATTTTTTAAAATATATTTATACATATTTTTTAAATATATATTCTGGAATATTATATTAATATTTACTATATTATATTATATTATATTACAATTAATATTACTGTATTATAATATTATATTTATATTTACTATAATATTCTAGAGAGAAAAATATTGATGTATTTTTTTTTTAGATTTTTGAAATATATTTATACATATTTTTTAATAATATATATTCTAGAATATTAATATTTACTATATTATATTACAATTAATATTACTGTATTATATTATATTGTAGTATTATATTAATATTTATTATAATATTCTAAAGACGAAAATATTAATATAATTTTTTTTTTTAAAACATATTTATACAGCCAGAGGAGCTTTCCCTTAAATCGTGGCAATCGTCACACCTAAAGGAAATTAGGATAAATGAAAATGAGAAGAAAGCAAACACTTTGTGTGAATATATTGCATCTGTATTTTTACTGCGGATTTTCCAGAAAATTTATATTTTTGTGACGACGATTAAAAGTGTAGTTAACTGGCCAGAGATTTGTCTCGCTTGTTAAGTATGATGATGTATTAAGTATTTTAAATATTTTGTATATTTTCGTATATCATGCAAATCCCATGGATTTTGGTACTTAAAAATTTTTCATAAGCACTTCAAGGTGTAAACATTTTTCAAACACACGTGATATTTCTGATATGTTTGTAGTATATAAAATAATTACTATTATTATTAATAATATTCAATATTTAATATTTATGTTTGTATAATATTTAATCGATGAAACCAATCTCTGTTCAGTTTATGTTATTGAAATTATGTTCAGAAGAATATCAATACGCGTAAACAACTGTAATCTATTAATAATATTTGACCGTCACGACTATACTGTTGAATATGATGCATCATATTATAATATAAAATTGGTATAAATATTTGAACACTTGTCATTAAATAACGAATGTTCGTGAAAATTCATATTTCAGTAAATGTAATTTGAAGAATTACATTTAATTTAATTAATTCTTCTAAAAAGTTACATTTAAAGAATTCACGTTTCAGTAAATGCAATTTAAATAAAAATTTAGTGTAATTTACTACTCTATTAATTGGATATTCTAGAATTTAAATATTCAGTGTGATACGATATAATAGTAACGTGGCTCGTTGAAATTAATAGACTAAGTAGAACATGAATAGTATTGGTACTGAAAAGTTAATTCAAAGATTGAAAACTGTCATTACAGATCGATGTTTTGATTTTGAAAGCAGACTTAATGGGGAAATGACTTGAATCTCGATTCTGTTAAACAAACATCATATCACTCCAATAATAATTTTGAAACAAAGGTTGTGTATCAATTGTAATTCATATGTCGATTTTGTATTAGTCAGTCATTAACAAATTAATAACGGTTCATTGTTTGCTAATCCATTCGTCAATTTCGAATGTAATTATCGTGTCTTTGACAACTTTGTCACAGTTGGAACGTTATAATTAATACATTGTTCATTGCGGTTCTTCGCGAATTTGGAAATTCTCAACGGAAACCTAAATAGAAAATTATTTCTCCTGTGTAGAATCACGATTAATACTCTTCCTTTGAAGATACGTAAAAATCCGTCGTTAAATTTAAATCAATCTCAAACAGCGAATCAAGTTTTAATTGAACAAAAAGTGAACGAAGTGTTTCTGACAAAAAGACAAAGAAGAAAACATTGAAACACCCTGTACCTTTCGCTTTCACGTTTCGTTTATTTACAAATATTACAAGTCTTACATTCAACAAGTTGAGCAGATTGATCGATTCGACGCAACTTTCCCACCGATCGAACATGAAACGAACAGAATGAAAAGTTAGATCGATCGCTAATTCCTGATGAATATTCCAGCGGCATTTGTTCTGCCAACGATAATAAATTACACCATCGGCTCGGATTATTCCGACAGGAGATATTCGAGCGTGCCAGACGAATGGTATAAACAACTGTTTGGTTGAAAAATCGTCTTTCCTTCGTTGCTGGAATTTCACTCTTTATTACTCTTTTCGCCCTCGAACGGGGGCAGGAAAGTTAGAAGCTAAAGTGATTACTAATTAACAGAATTGACAAGTCAACGCCAGCCGCCAACCAATTGATTAAGTTTAATTAAAACGGCTCGCGTGTTTTACGAAGATGCAGCAGAGATTTCTGAATTGATTCTTGGAGGAGAAAAATTCTGCGTTTGAGAGACAGTTTAGAGACACCGTGAAAGAGTCTTTCGTTAATTTATGTTAATTTATTTATTTATATAATATATTAAATGTCACGTCGTGCAAAAACGTGTCTAATACGAGACTCGTTGATATTATTTATTTGGTAATAATGTTCTCTGCATTTCGGGCAGAAATACTGCAATAGGGAAGAACTATAATAAAAGATAATATCTACAGTGGATATTATCATTTGAATAATACAACATAATCAAATGCTTTTTTCTCGCCAGTTTTTATAATCATTTGCAAAGGAAGTTTGAACATTGTTCCGTTCGTTTCTTAATTAACTGCCAGTTTTAATAACATCTATTAATTTTAATTAAAATAATAAAATTCCAAATGAATTATTAACAAACATAAGATGTTCTTAATACCTGTGACTTTAGATAACTGCATTCAAAGAGAAAACAGAAGCGCGTTATGAAGGTAATTAAAATTATTTTATCCGTGCGGCTTAAATTTATATTTTGTAAATATAATGCATCAAATTGTCACAGACGTAATAAATATTGTGAGCTTACCGATCGTTCTATAGTTCTTTTAATATAACGCATCAGTTGTTTTCTGATTCAACACTGGAATTGCCAAAGTGATTAAAATAATCAATTCTTTTTATAGATATTTTATAAAGATAATTTTTAGAAATTTGAATAACTTTTTGTTAAATATTTTATATAATTTTGTTAAAAATTTTAATATTTTAATATTTTATATAATTTTGTTAAAAATTTTGTTAAATATTCAGACGAAAGTTTGTTCTCTTTATATTAAAAATCTTTTTCTATTTTTATTCAATTTAATTTCTCTGATATAAGTATTATACTAATTGTAGTGTTAATGATAAATAGAGTAATTTTGTATTCTTTTAATTTTGAATAATGATATCTATGAAACCATTGTATTTTTTTAGGAATCTATGTATAAAGTAACACAAAAATTGTTGTTTTCTCCTCCCACTATTGATACTTGATCAAAGGAAAGTATAGTCTCACATTCACTACTATTATCCCATATTTTATACTTTATAAAACGAAAAAGGAAAATTTATTTCCTCGGTCTCTTCCTCTTTGGAAAATCGATGGAAGCATAGTTCTGAAGATATTTGATCTCGTTTGTAACAGTTTGTTGTAAAGTTTCGCTTGATATAAAACAAGATAGAGGAGATTATAATGATTCATACAACTTGTGCAACGCGAATCTCTCCGAGGACAATGTGTTAACGTGAATTGTGCAGACAATTCTTGTTCAGCTTGTACTTACTTTGTCCCCCATTTCTCTTATTATACACGCACAACTACTTTTGTAGGCATCGAGACATACATTCTATTATGTAACATGATTATTCTGAACGTGGTTAATCGCTCAGAATTTTGAGTTTGTAACAGCAGAAATTAACGAGTGTAAGTTACAGGTAAATAACGAATCGAAAAATTTCTCCATTAAAGTATAATTAATTATAATTACTTACAGCGTGAGAAAAATTCACTAGTGATTAACAACGAACGATTTCTTTAGATTGAAGCAAGTTTTAAATGATTTAGAATCTGCGAATTGTAGAGAAGTAATTAGTTAACAACTCGATCTGAATTTTCAATGCTTTAGAGAGAAAAACTGTTAAAAAATAATAAATTGGCAATTTCGTGATCTAATTTGATTTAAATTCTGTTAGAGGAAATTTTCAATGATTCAGTGTCTGCGAAAAGAGCTATTGAAAAATAATAAATTATCTCGTTTAAATCCCGATTTACAATTAGAGAAAGATAACAAATTAACAATTTTTTATTCTGAATAATATTAAAAGGTGTTTTGCTAGTGATTCGCTGTCTGTGAGAGGCCTACATAAATTTTTAAATTGAATTTGCAATAATGTTGGTTTGTATCAATCAACGAAGAAAACGTTTTATTTTATATGATTTAAAATAAGATTATTTATGTGAATTTTTATATTTTTAATCTTCGATAATGACTTTTAATAATCTTAGATGGAATAAATTTCCATTTCTTCAGCTGTATTAAAAGCAGTAAATGCACGAAAGCTCGCAGTTTAATAACATCTCATAAACGTTTTCGCTTCAAACTATAGTCATTTCTTTAATAATTCAAAGTTTTATAAATTTGTTACGCTGTATTTTAGGTAATACATTTCCATTCGCATATTAATAGAAATTGTTTACCCGACACGTTCCACTTTTTCTCGAACGACGTAATTAAAACGGGATTTCAAAGCTAACGAATAATTTTTGTAACATTTTATTCGAAAACAAAAAGACATTGAAATATAAAGTGACATGAAAGTTACATTTACGCGCCTGCCTCAAAGAATTTTTATTTCTCGTTTAGTAATTTATTATCCATACAAAAAATTCGTAGACCTTTTTTTTTTTTTTTTTTTTTTTTTTGTACAATTTACTAAATTAAAATCTGCTCCTTTGAAAAATAACGAACTCTTTTCTGCTATGAACCTGAATGTCACATTTATGCACTTGTCTCGGTTTACACTTTTCATTAAAACTTCTTATCACCTAAAATTTACAAACTTTACCTACCCTTAACTAGTTCCGACTGGTCTACTCCCTTGAATTATATAAAAATAAAATTACATACAATTTTATATAACAAAATTTTAAATTATTAATTATAAAGTTAATAATATTAATTATTAATTGCAAAGTTTTATATAATAAATTATATGAAAATAACGAACCCTTTTTCTACTATAAACCCAAGTGTGTCACATTTAAGGGAGAGTCTAAACTTCTCGACAGTCGAAAATTCGCAAGCTTCACCTGCGAAATCCTGTCTGCTTTCTCGAAAATAAACGAATTTTCTGCCATATGTTAAATTCGGGGGGAACGCCACCCCGTGCGACCAAACGGACGATAAATCTCGCTTTATCCCGGAGATGCGATATTTTACACCGATGATTTCTGGCGGGTTAATTTGGCCAAACACACAGGTGGAATCGCGCGTGTCAGCCCTCGCCACGTAGGAGTATCGTTTAATGAACACCATCTGTTCCCGTGGAACTTTGCTCGGTGGCCATTTTCCACGACGATGCTGCATTTATGTACATAGACATATACCGTGGCTCGGTGGTGAAATGGTTGATGCCACAGGCACATGACACGCGTGTGCTCACCTACAACCCCCGTTTAAACCCACCCACCCCCCTCCGACGCTTGACGCACGTAAACGTGGAAACTGTCGCGCTCGGTCGAATCACCGTGGACGAACGGTGTTCGACGTGTCGTTAAATCCATTTTCGCAGCCTTTCCTCGCCGGCCAAGGACTCGCGTAATTTAGGTGCAGACACCATGGCTCTTTTCACGGTGACACACGCGGTGATTGCTGGTCGTTTCGTTCGACGCGTCGCCTGTCTTCTCTGTACCCTTGTCGCACGAAAGTACGCGGGACATTTTTCTGAAATATACGACACGTGTTTATTGCCGAATCTTACGAATCATTTTATAGAAACGTGTGACGTCTTTTATATGTTCGTCGTATATTTTGCAGATAATTTTTAATTTTCAATTTGCTTGCGAAATATCACGTCGACGTGTCCTTACGAATTTTGTATTCACGAAACAATTTATTAATATGGAGTCCAGCTGAATGAAATCACACATTATTCCACTATTGTTTCAACGTTTTACTATGTTGCGATTGACAACTGACTGCGGACCATAACGAAGTTTCTCCAATTTTATTTCTAATTTTATTACTTTAATATAGTTATTTATCCATAGTTAGTTTACTATTAACTTTTATTTATTCGTGATTTAAAAAATGACAGTGATTCTGAATATTCGAGAAAGAATCATTTTGTTCCAACGTATCTTGTTGCGTGATAAGGATAATGAGAGATAAAAAAATTTATTTTATCACTATGTATTTAATTAATAATTAATTATACAGAATGTTTGATTTATCATTATTAGTATATAATGAGTCAAATATGAGTGAATAAAATTTATTGAAAATTTTAGATTCTTTGGCAGGAATTCGCAATTTTTATAATTATAACGATTAAATTATCGTTCCTTTACTCTGATCGTTGTCATCGTTGGACATGTTTTTTTTTTTAGATATTTCGAAGATTTCCTCCGCTGGAATATTCTTTGAATAAAAGTGAGAGAGAAATTTCGAATAAACATGAGCTCATAAATGATTTATTAACACTGACACTAACCTATCTTTAGATCTAAAAGAGTGAAACTTGTACCGAGGCGAGATACATGAATATGTAAATGTAGAGCAAAGTATATTTTATTAAAATCAGAAAGAAATTCACCCCAATGAAGCCACACGATTTTTATGAAAAGCCATAGGTCGATTATTTCGATGATTACGAAAGTTATAATAGAAATGCAAATTAATTCGATTTCATTTATAAATGTAAAAAAATTGAACTTGTTGTTTTCCAAATATCTTGTTGATTTCCTATTATTATTATTATTATTATTATAAATTCATTGCATCGATTAATTTGTGCTTAACAAGCTTATTACCGACTAAAAATTCGATAATGTTATACTTAATGAGTTTGGAACTCAATTATTTCACCATTATCCACTGTTATTTCATATTTTTGCTGTAAATTCATTATTTTGATTTTCTTTAATTTCAGTGAATTCTTTATACTTGTCAATTTATGATTAGCTTATTATTAATTTGTGACAAACTATCGATAAAATTTTTGCCCCAAGGTTGCACACAAGTAAACATGCAGTGACGTGACATCTAATCAATTATTTCATCATTATGTAAACTATTATTAAAATTAATTTATGATTATTTTTACTCTAACTTTCTATTTTCTCATTTTCTTTTTCTTATTTTTACTTAGCAATACCGCTTTGGATATAAAACAATATAAAACTAAATTAAACAATACAAAACTAACATTCTGTCGTTATTTCATATTTTTTTATTGTAACTTTTTAATACTCCACTATACTTCACATAGTATTCTGTTTAATATCGAAACAACATAAAGCGAAATTAAACAATACAAAACTAACATTCTGTCATTATTTCATATTTTTTTATTGTAACTTTTTAATACTCCATTATATCTTTATTCACATAAATATTCTGTTTAATATCGAAACGACATAAAACGAAATTAAACAATACAAAACTAAATCCACCTTTGTTTCATGTTTTCATTTTAACCATTTTTATTCTGTGTAACGTTTTTTCTTACTTTTATTCGATACATCTGGAAATGTATCAGAAAAGCTAGGACACACTGTACATTTCCCATCAAAGACGCGGAGACAGATATAATTTTCTCGATAATAGGGTGTGATGTATTCACGCTCCGCAAGCCTCTGTTCGCATTTCATTTACATTCACTGTCGGTGGCCGATCATCGCGACGATGCATGATCGAAGGGTCAATGGGGCGATCATTCTCGCCAGCTTTATAAATTTTGGTCACTCGTTCCACAAAAGAACATGCGTGTAGTTTTGATCATCGCTGACAGTCAAGATGAACCAATCGAACAAAATGATGGAAGATTATCTGAAAATTACTTGAAACTGTTAATAATTCCGTGGAGAAAAATAATACGATCTACTTGTTTCGAACTTTTTTTTAACAAAAATAGTTTCACATGCTTTTATTCTAGAAAATTGTGAAAATTCGAACGTCTCTGAAAACACAGATTCTTTTTCGACGATGATATATTTCTCGAATCTTTGTCGTCCAGATCTAATAATCAGAGTAATCGTGCAGCGTCAACTAAAATATCGTCGCAATAAATAAAATCGACACGAATGAAATTTTTGTACGAAAGATTATTAACAGATTCTTGCACGTTTGAAAATACAGTTAAAAAAATAGAACCACGCGGAAAATTGCTTTATGTACTAAATGCTACAGAAACACACTGTATTTCGAGTATTTTGTACATTTTTAGTACCTGTACTATCCATGCAAATCTTTTTTATCAAAATGCATAAATGTCCGCAGTGTAATTGTAAACAATCGTTCGAAATTCACGTTTCATACTTGTGTGTATGGCACAGCTACTCCATCAAGCTGCTTTATCGCACATGTTCCTTCGCGGTCCATAAATCACGCCCCCTTATGCATAATTTACGATCGCGAAATTTTCTGCTATCTTGTCACACGGAGCAGAAAGAATCCAGATATGTCCTAAATAGTATATTTCGTCCTCTGGATTTTCGAATGCCACATCTTCAAGTATTATAGGAATGATAAAGAATTCTTCGGATGTTTTTCTTTCTTTTTTTTTTTTTTTTTCAACTTTAACTTTGCAACGAAAGAACAAAGATTTTATGAATAGATGGATCGTGTTTGATCAACTTTGTTAAATTTCGCTACTTCATCTTGTCATAAAATTATATATAGTAATTAATCGAACATCATAAATTCTGAGAGATGTTTCAAGCATGCGACAGGTATGTGCATTGCTGTGTCAATTAAATTCAACGTAACTTTAGTGAAAATACTGAATTTAATTAACGAGAAACGTCTGTCTTCTATTCAAAAATTTATGTACATGTATTGTGTACAGTCAGTCGTTTACATTCGCCAGATTTTGAATTATTTCAGGACTAAAAATCTTTTATCTCAGTAATTTATTTATTAATATTAAACTTTTTATATTACATTAATGTATTATTATAATATAATATTGTTATTAATTAATATAGTATATTATATAATAAAAAAATAATATTATAATAATATTATTAGTTAATGTTTAACTATTCTTTAGAAAAATCACGATTGTACATTCATTATATTCAAATATATTTTATATATTTCAATTTCCTTGAAAACCTGAGGAAGAAACAGAAACATCTACTAGGTCTTAAAATCAATTAAAATGGATGCGTAATTATTAACAAAATTATAATCTTAACAAGTAAGCTCTGTTCGTTCTATTGTATCTAGTTTTCAATTTATTTTGAAGCTCAATTTTAACCAACGATATCGATATTCGAAACTTGTACTCTTTGCTCTCGTTTGGAAATTTCACGTAGGTCCGCGACCGATTTGCAATTTCGAAAATTATCAACTCTCGCAACTTCCCAACCAGACTGTACGTGAAAGGAGAGCTTTGTTAGAACTCTAACGAAAGTTTCCAGGCTAATTTGCTTTGAACGTTCGAAGCTCGCTCGCGTGAGTGAACGACCCGTGTCTCCTTTTTCCCCGTGAGCAGGTGATCCGTGAAAACATCCGAGCCACGTTGCAACGGCACGTCCGGATGTCGTCGATTTTTCAAAGAGATGACCGCTAATCGAGCGCGATTTAAATGCATTTTCACGTTGACGCACATGTACACGTGGTACGATATTCCGCGAGAAAGTTCTTCCTGCATACATATGTTATGTCCTTGGCTGAGGAGAGTGAAGAAATTATCATTTGGACACAGCATCGCTGGTTTCGAGTCCAGTTTATAAAAAATTCTCGAGATTCGAAAGTACGTACAATTATTTATGAAATAGAATTGTTTACAATTAATCACAAAATGTAATTGTTCATAAATACGAAATATAATTATTTATGATTGTTTGTAAAATATACGACGACGACAGATTTTTTTAAATTTTAATTCACGAGAAATTGTAAAATTTCGTTGGTATTTATAATTATTGATAAGATAGATAGATAGTACATTTGATTAAAATAGTTTATATTTAATTATAATTGTTTATAAAATATATGACGACGATAGACTTTTTAGTTTTAATTCGCAAAAAAGTTTAAAATTTGAAGGTACTTATAATTATTCATGAAATAGATATATTTGATTGAAATAGATAATATATTTAATTGAAATAAATGTGTTTAATTATAACTGTTTATAAAACATATGACGATGACAGATTTTCTAATTTTAATTCACGAAAAATTTTGAAATTCGACGGTACTTATAATTATTCATAAAATAGATGTGTTTAATTGTAACTGTTTATAAAATACATGACGATGATAGATTTTCTAATTTTAATTCACGAAAAGTTTTAAAATAGATATCACGAATTGTAATTGTACGAATAATAAATTCAATTAAAATTAAGTAAAACTCTCCTAACAAAAAAGAAACGATAATAATAATAAAACAGCTAATATGAGATGAAATGAGAGCGAGATTAAAATATTTATAAAGATTTGGCAATTGCGTAAAATAACTAATAACGAAACGTGTAACAAAGTATATTGTAAAAATTAATAAAATAGTTCTTAAACACGTCTACGTGCAGAACAGAATTTTGCACCAACTTTTTGCAAAAGTTTTTATTTTTACGAAAATAATCTTGCTGCCGTGAGCGCGCAAACAAGGTAACTTTTCTAATTTTGTGTCCAACTAAAGTTTAAAATAGTATAATATCTATAACAAATGGGGAGGCCCGTACACTGTCAGATTATCATAATCAGTAAAGTTAGAACACAATTTAACAGTGGTTATTACAAGCACGGGATTATCGTGTTTACAATGGATCCCCCCAACAGATGTAGCGAAAGCTCAGTTAAAATATCATTTAATCAGCCTCAGTGTCATAGTTTACGTGTGTGCGGTTGTTGCACATTGCGAGAGCCATACGAATATAATTTTCGTATAAAAGTTGAGTGTGAACAGATACGTACAAACGTAACGTAATTACGTTTGTTCATAATCGTCCGTTGTGTGACTATGAACTTTGGAATTTTGAATTTTATACGAGATGAACTATTGCTAATTGCTTGACCTGCATTTGGAAGATAAGTGCTAGGTTACTTCTGGCTTCGGTCTAATCGGCTTATTACGATTTATTATCTCGAACTTCATCCCAAATCTCGAGAATAGCAGAGAAATCACGTTCGTGTCGTGAACTTGGCATAACTTCGATTATTCTCGAAATATTTGTATTTTTTTTGCTTTTCCAATTTTATGATTTCTTTATACCTGGACTAATCAATGGCCAAATTTATATTTATTCGAAATTCTCGAATTTAAAATAATGAATCATTCTGTTTGTAAAATAATCCCACTGATTGAGCCTAAATCCAACAAATGATTCAATCTTTTACTTGAGTAATATTTTAATTTATTTATTTTGTATATTATAATGTATTTTATAATATTCTGTAAATGTATTATAAAAATATTTTCTGTAATATTTCAATTTATTTACTTTAATTTGTAAAGTTATTAATAATTAATATTAAATGATTATTTTATATATTATATCATATCATTACAACATATATTACATTATTCATATAATGTATTATATATTATGCACTGTGATTGAACATATTTAATTCTAACGAAAGCCAATGAGATGACAATTGGCAAGAAACCCTTACTGCCCTAATCGAGAATCCTTGATCTACATGGATATTTATCGACTATGTTCTTCATTATACACATTGTGTTTCACAGCGTGACAACTTCAAGTAACTCGCAAATTATTCGCTGTTACGAAGAAATGTTGCGAACGACAGTTGCATGATCCAATCACAATCATTCGTTCAGCCACGTTGCTTTTTTATCCTTCAATTTTTCAAGTGGAACAACGCGTTTTTTGATTCATTAAATCCGATGCAGGACGACATTCTCTACAAAGAAACGCTGTTAATTTATGTGCATGGAAAAATTATTCGTAAAACGGTGGAATTCATATTTTCGAAACTATCATTAAGGAAGTAGACGCTCGTTTTACGCATAGAAATATTATTGATCTGCTCTACTTTGGGTATCTCATTTCCAAATTTTCCAAAAGTCCACAGTAGTATGTTTAACAGCAGATTGTTAACAATCATTTTATCTCATTTTATAATTCCCCCTAGACACTGATAGCTTCTCGACATTGCATAGATTGATACTTTTTTATCACGATCGAAAAATATGTCATTCCATTCCTCTGCATCACGACGAAAAAAAAGAAAAAAAAGAAAAAGGAGACAAAGGAACAACAAATCTATCGCACTGTACATCACCCCTCTGTAAACTATGAAACTATGCAGCATTTTTTCTTTTTTTCTTTCTTTTTTTTTTTTCGTCAAGTTGCACGAGATTTGAACGGCGATCAAAATTCTCCTCGCATTCGTTTCCCTCGTTGACATAATCGTCACGTAGGGGGAGGTCAAAGGAGTACACGTTCACCTAATTTCCACGTGGAGAAGAATTACGATTCGTCGTGACGTGTCTGCGGCCCTTGTCGAGCACATTAAAGAATGTCGGACGACGCCAGGAAATAGAGAAAATGACAGTTCCATTTTCTCCAGCCATTGAATGGACGTGGCTGATGCTTTGCCTCGCGATGTTTAATGGAGTATTATCGTACCTCGTTAAATATATGCGTCCGATAGACATCACATTTTTTCTCTCTCTCTCTCTCTCTCTTCTCTATTCTGTCAGCAAGAGTTTAATTTGCTTTCTCAGATACATTTGTATGTTAAATATTAAAATTAATAGTGGACATTAAAATAATAATACAGTTCCGTATTTGAATATATGTCAATGAAATTCAGAGAGAATATGAATAATTCAACGAGTATCTGCAGAGTAAATGTCGAATTATACTGCGTGGTGGAGCAGTATACATATAAAAAAGAAAAAAAAAATACGACAGTGATTAAATTATTATTTCTGTTGCCATTGCAGTGAAAATTCCTCTTGATATTGTGAATTCCTCGGTTTCTTCTAAATTTCATTAAATTGTACATTTTGGAAGAGCGACATTTTTTTTTTTTTTTTATTCGGGATGAAACTTTGCGAGCCAAGGTCATAGTGTAGCAGGTCATTGAATTCCATTTAAAAGTTCAATTTCACCTTGAGAACTTTTTGAAAAGAAAAAACCAATTTCTTCTTTTCCTTTTGAGAACGTTTTAGTCGATTGAAAACTGATTGATTTTTATTCTAAATATTTTTCTTTTTTTTTTTTTTTTGCAATGATCGAAAGTAGTTGAAAAATCGTGGCTATACTTTATATATTTCTAAAACTAAATTATATCTAGTTTATATAAGATTGTATTTGAGTTGCTACTAACTATAGTCATTAATTATATATAAATATGTGGGAAATGTATTTAAAATTGCTAGAAAAAGCCTGTATTGAACTTTCACATCATTCTCCAACATTATGAACCTCTGGATCATCGTTATCTAGATCATCACTGGTATAATTCTGTCCCTAATTCGACCTCGATCAATTCTGATTTCATTCCTTCTGCTTTCTTATCAAGAAATTTCCTCGCACTTAAATTTAGTTATTTAAATATTTAAATTGTTTTAAGCTGTTTAAGGTTATTTTAAAGATTTTTACTTAAAGTTCCATCATTTATTAATAAAACGATCGCGCAGTTTGTTGTTATTTATTTTTCTTTAGCGTACGTTACATGCAATAGCAACAATAACCGAGATCTCGCCAAACAGTCTGAAAGGCAACGTCGATTGCGTGCGAATGTTTGTCCGTTTGTTCGTTTGTTTTCGTTGCTGAATAATATACACGCACGTACACTTCTCGGAAACGAAACTGTTTTCTTACTTGTTTTATTAGCTATGCGAAGTTATGATAAAGTTTTATAACTATACGAGACAGAAGTGATTCAGGAGTTCTGGGGGGAATGTAGCAGCAGTGAAGAAAAATAGGCGATCTCATAGTGCAAAGGATAAACTTTTCTAATACCGAGTGATCCATAAGTCATGGTACAAACGAGGTCAGAGTGATTCTACAGCATGCCTGGTTTATTATATATTCATTATATATATAAATACTAAACTAAATATATATAATAAATATACTAAAAATACTATGTTATAATAATTATAGTAAATATAATAAATATAAATATATATTATTATAATTTATTATATATTGTCATATTTCACTGTTTCGTCGAAATTAACAGGTTCGTTTTTGTTTTTTAAAAAAATCCTAAAATGGTATCTGTCTTTTGTGGAATTTTCATAGAAAGAAGTATTATACTTGAGAACACTTTTGAATAGCGTTCTCATGGGACAGATATTTTAAAATCTACATGATAAAAGTTCCAACTATTCTGGAACATTTAATTAAAAATTATTTACTTTTATATTTTGCAAAATATAATTTATGTTTATATCTTTACATTTTCTATTCTATCTGAATCTTCTATTTTCAAAAATATTTATTTATTCTCATCGGGATTTGAAACTTTTCGAAAAAGTTGTATAATCTATATTTCAGATGGACTATTTTCGATCCCTGTTAATATTTAATAAAAATATAAATAACACGAAAAAGTGTTTGAGATGAAAGTTGCAGAGTATAAAATGCGACGTATTGTTCTAGTACTTTAATCTTATTTAATCTTGCAGTGACGTCAGAAAGTTATATTTAACTTTCATTCGTTTCTTGTGTCAATCAGACATATTTTTTTTTTTTTTTTTTAATGAAATGCAACATTATTTTATGAGATTCTTAATATCTTCTTCTCTAACGTACATTTCTGAAATTATTGATATGCCATCAGAGTTGCAAATATTTGTTTCCAGAATGTTTCAATAGACCTCTAACTACATCGTAATTATGCATCTTTTGCATAGGTACTCATAATCTTGGAACAGTGGGTCAAAGAAATATTGAGTTTTATTGGAATGTCTTTCTGTTCGACTGTTTCTATAAAAAAGTAACGCGCATAGTATCAATTTTCCAACAATAATGCAAAAAGTTCTAGCCAATTCACATTTTATACATTTTGTGCATTTGAAAAAATTGATATTATGTTCATACAAAGTCTCAGGATATCCGACATCAGAAACGAATTTAACAATCTGCAGAGATTGTAGAATTATTTCTGTAACTCGAAATAATGTTGACTCGATTTTAAATGAACGTGCACAGCGCGGAGAATTGATTGTTCCCGGAATCATTTCAAGGTCGTGGAATCGTTGCTGCGTGCTCCAAGTTCGGAGATTCCGACCCAAGACTCCTCCTTAACCTTTTGACTTGGGTGTCCTTTGGCTTCCGATGGGTTAAGTGCCCCTACGACCTAAGAACGGTTCTGTGATCTCTGTGCGTTGCGATACGCGATACTCCAGCAGTTCCAAGGGATCAGACGGTGAATTTCAACGATCGTTGAGTGGCCAGAGACGAAGACCCTTGATCGGTGCATAAGTCTGTCATATTACAGTCCAGCGGCAAGTTCCTCATCCTCTTGGCTACTTAAGAGTGAACCCACGATATTGCAGAGAATATTAAAATTTGTGACATCGAAGTTTCACGTGAATTTTCCAACTTTCCGTCAATTTGCTACAGCGTACGATGGCAAAAAGTCGAGAGGTGTGTTAAATGAGGCAGAAAAAAAGAAATTTAAATATACATACGATATTTGAGAACAGGTGAGGAACTTGTACGACTTTCAGCAAAGTCGAAAGTCCGTTTGTTCCCTGGCTTTGCGAGTATCTTCGACTACTTGGGGCTTTCTCAAGTAATCTGTGGTCAGATTTGCACACTCTGAGCTTGAAAATCTGAACGAGCCGAATGTAGGCCAGTTCTTTTGATCGGGGACACGAAGTGGTTGAAGATTTCTTCAAAGATTTCCCTCGCTCGACTTTCGGGGGGAAATCTGGCCTCTATTCTCAGGAAAGATTAATAACGACTCGAAGACTTGTGTACATGCATGCACTTTGTCGTCGACAGATAAAATTGAGCTTTTTTTTACTTTATTTAATTTAAATGTATGACTGAGGATGGTAATAAATTCTGAAGGACCATTTACAATTTTCAATATTTTATATCATGTTAAATTTTATTATGAACGCCTTTAATCAGAATTTTGTAGAATTTTAACTTTTAGTAAATAATAAATTACTATTGATAATAATTGGAGCAACAAAGTAGTTGAATACTAAGTTCACTGAGTATCAACTGAAAATAAATAGAATTTATTCTATTTATATTATTCTATTATTATTATTTCCATTTATTTATTCTATTATTTATTATAAGAATGTACATTGTTTATTTTGCATTATAAAGAGGAAAAAATGTAACGATGTACACGGAACATTCCTGAAAAGATAGGATGTTATAACATGGAAAGAAAGTAACGGGAGGAAGCTCAAACTATAACAGTAATATAGTATAGACCGTGGATTTTATGCATTTATAGTTAATTTGCAAGTGCAATATTCCACAAAATTTATACGATAAAGAAAGATATAAAATGTCGAAGGTATATAATGTTTTCTACAATATTTGGACAATTCTTTTTAGCTTGAGGTTCCGTTTTTCTTAGTTTGTTAGTATTTTCGAAAATACGAAAAATCCACAGTGTATCCACGCGATCTTTGATAGTTTAGATCTTTCGATTTTATTGTATTGAAAGCTTGTGAAAAAATCAGCAATCTTCAATTCGATTCTATTCGCGAGAAAAGAAATTTGCACAAATTTCAACAAATGTTTCCTCTTCGAAACAGAAAGTGGATAACTCACGTCAGACTTACAGACTTGTCATCGATTCAAAAACGCACAAAAGTTCAACCTCGATCAATTTCCCCCTCCCCTTTCTTTTATTCGATTTCCCTCTCCCTGCGGACCGAGATTTAAATTAAATTAAATTAAATTAAAAGAAAGTTTAAAAAGACTCGGAGAGTTTCCTTTTTTTGTTTAGCAGAAACAACGTGCTTCCACGAGCGAGCGATTCTTCAAACCGCTGCAAACGCGTCGATACCATACGTGTCATAGTATCATACGTTCTTCGCTATCATTAATCTAATTATCGATAATAAAAATAATATTATTAAATAATAAAATCGTTTTAATAAAAAATTATCCGAATTTATATAATTTATTCTATGTACATCGACTATTGAAGAAATAAATAATAAAGTTTTATAATTTATATTTAAAAATATATTTATTCTCGTGGAATTTAATCTTGCAGTATTTCATTCTAAAATTAATTCATAATTGAATAATATAAAATATATTCTAGAAACGTAATATAATTAAGCCAATTAATAATAATGTAATTCTAAAAATAAATATTTTTGTAATAATTAGAAATACGTTTGCTCACGTTGCATAATGATTTCGTTTGTGCGGTCCTGAAATACTGATACAGTTAAGAGGATTTGCAATAACGTGATATATTCACGGCGGGAGTTTTCAAATCCTGCGCGAATTTCGATTGTCAAACCTCTCTCCTGTATGCACGAACGACGCTCAATTAATAAATCGATGTTGACATGTACTATCTCGACCATTTTCGCTTTTACGTAATTTTATTTGCTATTCATAACAGTCGATAACAATCTGACGTGCCGTTGAAATTAATTAATTGCTCGCCGCGCGAGAACTATCGGCGATCAACAATAATGACTCGCGCGAAATATAAATGGAAATTGGAAAGTGCCGATTTTGTTGAGGATCAAATTGCGATGGCGCGCAGCTGTTCAAAGTGTAAAGGAATTTCTGTACAAATTCTGAGCGATTAGTTCACTTTATTACGACGTCGAGGGATATTTAAGTGTTTAAATGGCGAACTTTGGATGAATTTCGTTTGACAGTCGCAACGTTGAAAGGACAGATTAAAATAATTAATGAAATCGACAGTGTAAAATAATTGAGTAGAAATGAGCAAATGAAATTGTTACTATAAGAATATTTCATCAGACAAATTGAACAAATTAATTTTGAGTAACTGAAGCTGACGTAAATTAATGTTGCTTTGAAAACAATTTTTTTCAGAGTAGCGAATTGTCTTCATAGGAAGTATTATTTATTAAAGAAATATTATTATTATTATTATTATTATAATAAAAATATTAATTTCTTTTTACAGTCGTATAAACGATATTTAATAATTGTTTAAATTAGCATTTATGCGAATTATTTTCGTACCGTGTATTGCTTCCATTTTTTCAACGATTCACACAAAATCTATAGTCACTGCTCTTCAGTGTAAAAAGTTTCGAAACTTATGTAGCTTGTATTGATCGTTTTGAAAGAATTGCAAAGTTGCTACGAAACGTTCTCAAATATGAATTGAAATTTATTTTTCCACAAGCGGTTCGCTTGATACGATATTCGATTACTTTCCAATTAAACTTCGCTTTCGTCTTCTTCGAATTTCCCGGGGCCGATCGTACCGAACGATAACATTGAAAAAAATTCGATATTTTTATCGGGACTTGTCCTCTTCGAGAGCGGTGGAAATTATTCCCGATGATTAACACGGTCACACGTACGAAAGTTCATTTCTATTTCTGGAGACCAAAATTTCGAAGATTAAAGATTATTGTTATATAAATATATATACGTGTCATATATACATAAATATAAATATATATATTATATGTATAATTATATATACACATAAAAATATGTATAAATATATATACATATATTATAACGATAAATATACACCAATACCAAACATATATATACATATGTTATAAATACATACATATTAACAATAAATATACACCAACAACAAACATATATATATATATATACATATAAATATATACACATTTATTATATTCTAATTATTATATTATATTATAATTTATTATTATACTATATTTACTATAATTTATTATACATATATTATAACAATAGATATACACCAACAACAAACATATATATATATATACAGATATTATAACAATAAATATACACCAACAACAAACATATATAAATATACATATATTATAAATACATATAAATGTATACACATTTATTATATTATAATTATTATTTTATATTTTAGTTTATTATTATACTGTATTTATTATAACTTATTATATTACAATTATTATATTATAATTATATGTATAATTATATATAAATATATACACATGTATCATAAATATATATTAATGTATATATATTAAATATATATAATATATACACATGTATTATAAATATATATGAATGTATATATATATATATTAAATATATATAAATACATACACATATATTATAACAATCAATATACACCAACGACAAGCGAAAACAAACATACATTCCGTCCATAACGCACCTCGTATGTAAATTCTCGCATTTTGACCAAAAATTTTCATCGCGGACGAAAGGACAAATTCCAGGGGAAAATTTTCTTCCATGCGGGTGCCGCCTCGCATTCCAAAAGCTGCGTCTGATGGACAAATAACCACGCGTATAATCTACTCGTATCCATACCTGTCTACGGCTCTCGAATATCTCGCGTAAATAAAATTCCACGGTGGCTCTGTCCCCGGGTATCATCGTGGCGAGGACAAAAATGATTTGTTCGTCAATCAGTTTGATAGGTGGATAGATCTCGGCTGGCTTGACAAACGTGGCTATCTGACAAGCGCGATTACACGCATGGATTACACCGAGCGATCACGTTCTGATTGTTCGTTCGTTTCGCGGAGAATTTAATGAGAATCCGCGAATATCTGGGCCAGAACTTTTATCTTCTCTCTCTCTCTCTCTCTCTGTCTCTCAGAGGCGTTTTAATGATTTTTGATGATTGCTTTAAATTAAAGGTCTAATTAACTAGATTTCGCGTTGAGTTTGATTATTTCCACTGCCGTATCATTTTATTTCAAGCGACGATGCTTCGTAAATAAATTATGGTAGATGACAGAAGAAAAGTGTAAAACTTTGTGAGCACGTAGGTATTCTGGAAAAATTTTTTTCGATTTTCTCTGAAATGAGGCGAGAAAGAAAAACGAGCAGGTCTTTGAAGGTCCATTTTTCTTAGTTTATCGATTTTCCACACACTTTCGAGATGTTGACATTGAAATTCGGGGAACAATGTTTTCCGTAATGTAGCTAGAATTAATTTTCAATTATATTCTCAATTATGTGAATTTGCATAAAGATCTGTATCTAAATTGTCGCGATACAACTTCTTTAATTTAATCTCAACATTCGTTTGTCAGAAATTGACAGACATTGATTGAAAAATAGCAAATATTATAAAGAGTGACGTTCGCAGTATGTCTGCTCATTTCTGAAACTTCAGAACGATTAAGATATGAGTTAGTCACATTTATTATTAAAATATGACTCATTGTATTATAGTACGAGTTAGTCAAAGTATAAATTCTAATCGACAGAAATTTGAGAATGCAGAGAAACGTTTGTCAGTCGCGACGGAAGTATCAACACTGCACTTTAACGTCCAATAATGTCATTTTTCCCCATGACAGTGCGCGAATTCATTTTTACACACAAACCATAATTATCAATTAACGACTGGACTCCAGTTTCCGCTGGATATCAGTTTATTCAATTCGCGCGGAGTATAATTGTAAAATACATTTACCCAATGCTCTCTGCACGTTTGCACACTTTTCACGGATATTCGCGTGATATTTTTCGCGCGCAAACAAGAACAGAAAAAAAAAAGAAAATCACCGTGGATGGAAATTATTCGAAATAATGATCTCTGCGGAATATTAAAAAAAAAAGGGTTGTCGAGATCGGCAAAAAGCGTCCGCTCTCTAAATAATTGCCATCTCTGCTTCTCTGTCGCTTCCGTTTCGTTTTCACCGAATGTTGCAACTTGGCGACGACCCAGTTTTTTTTTTCTTCACCCGCTTTTGTACACGGGTTTTTCCGCACGCTTCGTCACCTTGCCCGCGTTAATAAAGTCTGCCATCCGGCGTGCAACTTTCCCAGACTACGGCCTTTGTCCGTAGACAGCTCGGAATCCGAGATGAGAATCGAAGGATCAATTAAGGGACGAGCTGACTAAGGGAACTTGCCTGCGGGGTGAGGGTTGGAAGGTTCTCGCGATCGACCTCGAAACGCTGTTAATTGTTCACGCGAGCTATTTTTTCTCTCTCTCCTTTCTTTTTTTTTTTTTTTTTGTTTCCGTTAGCGCTGAAATGACGGCGCCACGCACGTCCACGTACCTCAAATTGCAACAAATCTTCTCAGTTTTAGTGTAACATTCAAGTGTAACGCCGGTGAAACGAATGATAAATTACTTGTGAATAATTTCTGTCCAACGATATCGTGCCGACGAGTTCAAAAGCAGAAGAAAGCGACGAATTATTGTATGCGGTTCGGTCGCTCGTTATGGTCCGCGCAACCAGTTGCCAGCGCAGAGTGTTTAAAGCCGCAGATAGAGAAACTTCGGGCATAAAGGAACGCGAGATCTCGTATTTTATCGAGGGTGTAACTTCTTGACGCTCGTGGCGCGTAGAATGAATGAAAATGAGAGAAGAGGTGAAATACTGTTCGCCTCGACTGAAGGTAAAGTAAGTTCGCACAGTGAATTTTATCTTGTTGATATTATACCGAGGAATATATGTATATATAATACACGCTTTTTGTATACACATAATATGTAATTATAATACTATTATATATAGTATAATTGTTATATAATATTATATTATATTATATTATAATATTATAATTGTTTAATCTATTATATTATATTTGTTACTATTATATTATAATTGTTATAATCATTGTAATATCATGTTATATTTATATTATGTAATTGTTACAATAATTATAGTATAATTATATTATACATTATATATACATAGGCGTATATGTCTGTACACGTTGTACTGTATATAATATTATAATATTATATTATATATATATAAATTACTGTATATAAATAATTACTGCAATCATCATAACATCCAATGATTAAAATATTTTTTCCAACTAAGCACTGTAATACTTGATTCGACATTGGCAGTGTCGAAATTAATATTATTACACTTAAATAATATGAAAATGTTGTCAAGATTATTATTATCATCAGTTTTAATACTGATTTTAACTTTAAACATTTTCAATTATATTTTACTCAAATGTTGATTTCTCTCCTTTCTTTTCACATCGAGAAATTTTTTTGTCCGAAATTGCAACATTTTCTCAGTTTTAAGTATATTTGAATGTGACCCAGGCAAAAAGGATAAGTTCTTGATCATTTCTGTCCAGTGATATCACATCGACAAATTCAAAAGCAAAAGAAAGCGACGAATCATTGTATGCGGTTCGGTCACTCGTTATGGTCCGCAGTCAGTTGTCAGCGCAAATAGTTAAATTGACTTGTAGAAAAATTTACCAGGTAGACATTTTTTACGAGAAGAAGCACAATGTTTAATTTAATCGATTGCATGAAATTTTTCGACAAACTGCAATTGAATAACTGCTGGAACTAAAAATTTTTTATCAGAGAAATTAAAATATAAAGAATGGGAGAAAGTTTTTGATAGAATGAAGGGCTCACATTTTATTCGTATATATATTTCGAAAAATCATTTAAAGTAGCAGATCGGTGAAATTTGAAAAGTCACCTGAATTGATCATTTCGGTAGCTTTTTTCTAATTATTATATCGCATAATATTGTTACAGTTATGTGATAATAATTATTAATAACAGTAATTTAACAGCTAATTAAACATCTATTTAATTTAATCGATCGTGCGAAACTTTCACAAAAATTTTCACAAAAAGTTTCGACGAATAGTAGTATAATAATAAGTAATAATAATTATTGCCAGATAGAACTGTAAATAAATAACTCTATCAAAATTATCTAAATTACAAATAAAATTGGAGAAATTTTCAAAAATTTCAGTTCAAAAAGAAAGCGACGAATTATCGTACAAGGTTTGGTCGCTCGTTAAGGTCCGCGAATCAGTTGCCAGCGCAGGTGGTTTACCAATTGCATACATTGTAATAAAAAGAAATACTTATATAATAAAATAAGTTTTGCACGACTACTACACACACACACACACATGCCGTCTAACGTAAAATAAAACTTGCACCCGATTTATATGTAAAAGGAAACTCTCGGATTCCCAGAGATTCTCGAAATTCGAACAACCTGTCGAACGAAATGTCGAGGATAACGATTGAAATATAGAGGAGCTGAATTGAATTCGATACGTTCGCCAGCGTCATCGTTACGAATGTCTGTTAAAACGCCGCGACCACGTACAATGATCCCTCGTTCCAGGGAAGAAGAAAAGAAAAAAAGGAAAAGAGTCGCGGTCCTGAGGTCTTTTTCAAATCCGCGCACGTTTCATCCCCGCGCGGGGAAATTAGATTTGTCCTGCTGGCGAGCAAGAAGTTTCGCGAGACGAGGCAGAGAATTAGCATAGAGTCTTCCAATTTTCTCCGGAAGAATTCACCGAGGCTACGTGTGCAGAGCTCGTTCGATTCGTCCCAACCCTTTCCATTTCCCTTCAAATTCCAAACAGAGATTAACTGCAAGTGGTTAATATTCGGAACGAATGTTTAAAACTGTTGCAATTTCGCGAAATGAAATCGTGCAGGCAATAAAGCTTGTTCATTTTCACGGGCTTCACTTTCAAAACGCGTCGTTTGAAAGCACGTCGCGCAGCGAGTGGAAAAGGTCTTCTCGAAAATGTTTACAATTGCCACGCTGCGCGAGGATGTTGGAAAATTTCTTTCCGTAATTGAATCTGGAATAGAACTTGAAAATCGAAGCTTCCCCTTTGCAGAAAAATTATTTATATTTTTCTAAATAAATTATAAATTTATATATGTATATTATTAAATTATTTATATATGTGCAAAGTGCGAATATTTTCGATACGTGGGATATTTTTCCGCCATTTTATGGAATTTTGAACATTTTTCTTGAATTATCGTCGTCCACGTGCCAATATTCAAAGTTCAGTCGTACCTCGAGTTCCATGGAGATTAAAGGGGAAGCTTCAAATGGGGAAACAATTTTTCCACGTTTTTACATGCACTAGTCGAGTAATATATATATATATATATATGCACATAAATAATTTAATAATATATATAAATTTGTAATTTATTTATAAAAATATAAATAATTTTTTTTTCAAAAGTAATACATCTGAAAAAGATATATTCTGATAAAAAAAATATATATATATATATAAAATTTAATAATAAAAATAATACACATGTATAAATAATTTAATAATATATATATAAATTTATAATTTATTTGTAAAAATATAAATAATTTTTTTTTCAAAAGCAATGTGTCTGAAAAAAAGATATATTTTGATAAAATATTCACATAGAATTATTTATATTATTGATTAACTAATTATAAGAAAAGGTATCCTCGCTTTTCCATTCGCCGTGCAATGTAAAAATGTTCTTCGAGCTTTGAAATGAACTCAGATTTACTGATGCGTGTTTCACGAAATTGTATCAGTTTAAATATTAATGTGAGCAATTAAGAACCTTTTGATTCAATGGCCAAGCTCGAAAACATTTGTGAGATATTCACTTCTTTCGTAATTTCGAAATTACGCGTGAACTAACTTCGATCGGAATTTATCGAAACCGCAACATCGCAAGTTTCCTCGTCGCAATGCTCAGTACTACATTTTCCTTCGCGAGTCCGTGAACTAATCGAACCTGTCATCAAGTTTCAGACACATACCAAGAAATATAGACTTTGACGTGTTTCGTGCGGCTCGAAGCGAACTTGTATAAAATAAACATGTCGCAAGTCAGCGCACCGAAGCATTTTTACTTTCAAAACAGTGTCCGAGTTCGATGAAATGAAATTTAACTCGGATTGATCGGGGCGCTTTTCGAAATAAAACGATGTAAAATAAACACATTTTTATTTCCAAGTAACACGAAATGAAATTTAAATATCAAACTCTACTCCGGATCAACTTCAGCGTCACATGTATTTATCCCAAGGTTCGAAACATCCATAAAACGAACTTAATTCAGATTCTCATCATTCTGGAGCTTATGTGCAAAATAAATACGCTGTGCTTACTAGTACATTTCTTATTTCCAACATAACATTCCAAATTCGACGAAATGAAATTTAAATATCGAATTGAACTCAGATTCAAATGAAACACGTATGAAATAAATGTATTTCAAGTGTACTCGGTAACATATTTATGCTTATACAGAGTGCGAGACGAAATGAAATTTAAATATCGAATTCAATTCGAATTCGTATGTACGCGTGTATGTTCGGCTTGATCCCATACTTGCTGCTGACTTCTCGGGTAGAATTCGAATCGAAGGATAAAAAGAAAGTGGTGCATACGTACGTATGAAGCGACGGAGAAATTTTCGACGGTGGATAACTTCGAAAGAAGATTTTTATGTTTCCGCGGCAGATGGTGTCTCTGCTCCAAGTTCTTCCTTACGTAACGGATTGACGTCAGGAAGAGATTATGCTCTCCTCTCGAAGGTATTACAGCTGCATTCGCTTTAACTTTATTTTGAACGTGGCCCAAGTCCATTTTCCAAAGGAATGAAGCTAGCTGTTTTAATATTTACATTTTCAAAACAAATTGCAATTAATATATTTAAAATCACTGTAGATTTTGTAAAGAATGACAAAAGATTCTTATCTTTTGGCTCGAGTCTCATTTCGAGAGTTTATGTATGAATTCAATTAATTTTTTTAGAAAAACTAAATGTTAATAAATGCGACAAACATCTAATTTCTAAATGTATATTTATTTATTTACAAAAAAAAAATAATATATACATATTTAGGTCATTTACTTTCGAGATAATTGAAATTATTAAAATAAATTGATTAACAACTGATACAATTTTACTTATTCATTTTTAAACAATTCACTTTCATTACTTTCAACTATTAATAGTATTATTAATTTTTAAATGTTACTAAAATATATTTTTATAATAAAACTTTATTAAATTATATTATATGTTAAATTATGTATACTGATATGTAATATATTATATTATGCAGTGAAATTTTACGAGAGAAGAGCTATACATTTTTATTATTAAACAGTAATTCCGTTAAATTATTATTGTTGTGTCAAATATTGAATGTTATACAAATCATTGATAAAATAATCGTTAAAAATATAAATTTATATAAAAATTGTAGTAGTAAATGTCAGATGGTGTATATTTCAAGAATTTAGCAGATCTTTTACGAAATTAATGTTATATTTAACAAAATGAACTAGACACTCGTTTAAATCATTCGTTCAGATTGTGTTTCAAAATTTTTTATCGTAAATCCACCTTGACGAACATTTTCTTTGAAATTGACAAATATCCAGTGATTTATGAGAAGAGTGCACTATGACAATAACTGTGCGATAAGTATAGGTCACATTGCGTCATAGACTGCACGATGACGTGAATAACTTACAGTATCGATGATACGTCTCCAACCCTCTGTAACATCGCTCTATAACGTTGAAAGTCAGTTTCATGCGCTCGTATTTTAAAAACGCTTCACTGTTGAAACATTCACGAAAATATCAAATACCTTATTTCCAACGACAGTTAGTTTCTAGATTTAGATTTTAGATTGCAAGCAAATTAGTTGCAATCAACTAACGATCTTTTGCAATAACGTCGTGTTGTTGAAAGTTCAAATCGAATTTTATCCCGCAATGCAGTTACAAAACCAACAACGATACACTTTATAAATAAAATAAAATTCTAGATATAGTAGTAGAATAAAAATCTAGATATTCCAGCCATTTATAGCTTCTTAAATCCATTCCAAAGGGGAATCACAAACTGTGAATTACGCATGTAAACATCGCGAACGAACGATACGTTCGAAATGTGAATTATGCATTTATTGTGAAAATATCTGAAATATATCTAGTGTGAAAATATGCTCGTTGTGGTATTTAGCAAACACAAAATTCTGACATCAGATGACATTTCCTTCTGGAAAAAATTTGAGATTGCGTAAAGAAACAAAGTAATAACTACTTAATATCATTGTAAATTCATTGAATACCAAAACTTTTTCAATATCGACGCACAAACATCCGTTCCTGTTACACGTTGTAAAAATTTCTATTTTTACATCGCTTTTGTTTACTCCGTTCCAACTGAAACATTCACTTCCAAGAGCTTCCCTCTGCAGCTTTTTTCTTCTTTCAAAAATCTCCCGCCCCACGCTCTACGCGTGTTGGAACTTGTTAGAAACTTCCACAGCCCTTCTAATCCTCGAAATATACATGTATATGTATATAACGTTATTGCAAGAAGACGCGCCGATATTTTCTTTCACCGTGAAGCACGAAATCCATTTCCCTTTCTTCGCGGTCTTGAAAAAATCGATGTAAACCAGTCCAGCGCCTCGCTGTCTGTACTTCACTGATCTTCGTAGAAAAGAAAAAAGAAAAAAAGAAGGAAAAGACCCGACGGCGCCAAGGGAAACCGTGGAAACCAGGCCGAGTAGGAGAGAAATTAGAACCGAGTGTCGCGAGTTCGCTGAGAAGTGAATGGAAAAAGCCGAATCGGCCCGACCAAGTAAATAGGCGAACTTAGGGAACTTCCTCTTGTGAATTCTCGCCACTTTCGGCCAACATCTGCGTCGCTTTATAGTTTTACCGAGATCGTTTCGGTGCGGCACGCGCGCGCTCTCCCCCCTCCGCCGGCAATGAAAGCGAATAGTACCGTAGAGAAAAACATGCTCCCCCCTGTCGCTCGACTCACGCGAAACGAGAAGGTTTGTGACTGTGCTGAGACAGGCAAACGAAATGGATCGATGATCCAAGGATTGTGTTCCAAGTGTATTTGTTGATAATTAATGGACGTTGGTTCTTGGCACAAAAGTATAAAAAGAGGCGAAGAGAAGACGAGGAAAAGATTGAACGCGTAATGAACAGAGCGAGCGTTTTATTTCATTGTTTTGGAATTTAAAAATTATTATTCTATTTCTTTTTTTTTTCTCTTTCTGTTCGAAGTTTTGAGTTTTTGTACTCTTGGTGATTGTGCGACCTCCTCCTACTTTTTATCTTCTTGTTAATATTGCAGTGAAAAGTTAATCACAGTGAAATTAATTAGTATTATTATAGTGACAGCTCATTTTATGCCATTAATCGTATCGATTAAAACTGGTGATTCCGTAACAGAAGGTACAGTATTTGATTTTTCTTGGTGTTTTATATTTTGCCAGAAGCTTCGATACTTGTTTCAACAGAGGAAAGATCTAAATGAAGAATTTCTGGTCTTTTATTTCTTTTTCCTTTTCCCCTTATAGTTTCAAATTTTTATATTTTCGAAAATTATCTTGCTCCTTCCTGTTTTGTCTTTTTAAAAGATAACAAACTCCTTTTGTCTATCCTTTATAAATAATTGGGAGCTCCTTTTAATTTATGATATTTTTGTTATTTTCTACTTGATTTCCTACACTTTCATATTCATTTTTAATAAATAGCTGATAAAACCTTTCAATGTGGCTAGAAACTCGTTTCGATCCTTGCAAAATTACAGTAACGAACAAACATAGTCAAAGTCGCGTACTGTCATCAATTATTACAACACTAGCTGTTCTTTTTTATCAGTTTATTTTCTATCGCATTACTTTTTATCTGTTGCGCGTGTTAAGAGATTAAATAACAAAACCAAGTACACCAAGTGAAACGTTTAAATTAAAGAGGTTTTATCCCACAATGATATCAAAGCCACAAAATAGTTGAAAAATCGCGATTACCGACCCCTAATCGCGAATTCGTTGTTGTCGTAAATTTGTCACGACTGTTTACCACGATCGGGGACGCCAGTTCCGCGAAACCCACTGAATTGATGAATAGCGTCAATGGCGGAAGATTTATCGTCGTGGATCAAACGGTTCGTGGGGTCGCGACAAGAATTTACGGCTACTCTGTCGAAGGAAGTTTCTGAAAAATGATGACGTTGGTAACAAGTAGCCAGGAGGATGGAGACGTCTTTATTATATAGCTCCTGCAAGAGTAACTTGTGTCGTTCCTGTTTCAAAATTATCAAAAATATCGTTTGTCCCCCCTCCTCGACTCGAAAACTCGTTCGTTCGTTTCGTTCAACTTCTGTTTCCACAGTCAATCAATTTCGTTCAATACGAGAATTTATGTAACAATACTTGTCTTTACAGGAAATTCCATTGTTCGAATATTTATTTATTTCATTTATTTATATCATTCGTCGATCACGTCGGGGATTAAAAAATTAATAATAAACTTGATTCAAATGTAAAATAAAATAATATTAAATTTATAGAAAAAAAATTGTATATATTATAAATATTAATAATAAATTTATTAATAAACAATGATTTTTTAAATTAATAAAATTTAAATTTATAACAATAATTCCAAAAATTGAAATTATTATAATGATTAATCCATTAGAATAATAATTTATTCCAAAATTTTTAAAAATTATTCTTCAATTTAATATATTAAAATTAAAAAAAAAAGAATTATAATTAAATAAATTAAATTTCTTAAAATAATATAATCAAATAAATAAATTACTATTATTAAATAAAATATACAAATTAATTCAATCATTATTAAAATATTAAAATTACTTTTGTCTGTGTAAAAATTTGATAAAAGAGATGGCGCCTCGGTAGAAAATTGTTTTACGTGTCAAATATTACAAATGGATATTTTATATTTTATACATATTCTTTTTTGGATATTTTATACACACTGATCAAATATCTCTGATATTTTTGAAGGCACAAAAAAGTAAAATTTCGTCAATATGTGCTTTTTAGTACAAAAAGAGTCACACTAATGACTTTTTTTTTTTAATTTTATTTGGAGTGGAAATTTCGAGATCGCCTATACTTTTTTAAGAACTATTATTACATATTTTTTTGATCCATTTCCTTTTTTGACACATTAAAGAAAACTATAAATAACAAGAGATATTTTTATTTGATTTAAAATTAATTTAAATTCAATTTAAAAGTTTTAATTCACATTTTCAAATACGAGGAACAACTATATATTGAGAGCAGTATTTTCGTGTTTATGTTTTCTTCCCTGCACAGATTTTATAAAATCAAACTAAACTTCGCGACATAGAGATACAGGATGACGAGCTGCCTTTGTTAATAAATCAAAAAATACATCATCCCATCTGAAAAAGTGGAGATTACTTTGAAATCTCCAAATTCCATTCACAAACAAACCATTGTTGCCGTAGCTTCCCATATCGAATGACTTTAATTAAATTTCTTCACATATTGAAAAACAACGACGAATATTTGACTGTCATTTTACGAGAAAATTCATTAACTTTTATTTTATTAGTTCAAGTTCATTCAATTCATATGAAAAAAATTCTCTCAATGTTTTCGCAAATGTTTTTGGATTGTGTTTGAAATATTTTTAAGAAAGGAAAAAAAAAAGTATCTCCATCTTTTCATTTACTACGCGATGAAAAATATACTTTTGAAAGGAATGAATTCAGGATTGTGATTTTCACAATGTTACAGCAGTTTGAGCATCAACAATTTTCCAAATCGCTCGTTTTTAAATTTTAAACGGATAAAAACGCGCATTTTTTAAAAATGTGAATTTATTTATAGATATAATATGTATTAAATTAAAAATATAATTAAATAAAATTTTATAACAAAGACCTATCTTAGCAATAATTTAAAATTAACGTAATTGTTTACAGTTTAAAGTGGTGAAAGTGAATTTTTTACAAAAATTTACAAGTAAAATATAATTTGTACATTTTGTATCAGGGTTGATTAATTAATCTTAATAATTTCAGCTGTCTCGAAAACAAGTGATCTAAATATATATGTATATGTCGTTATTTTTGTTGAATAAAAATAAATAAACATGTATTTAGAAATTAAATGTTTATTAAGTGTTTATTAATATCTAGTTTCTTTGAAATAAATTTAATTTCACCCGCAGTGAGTGTCGAGAAATTCGATAAAATCGTGCGAAAATCGCGTGTTATCGAACGTTGTAGATACGCTGTAAGAAAAAACGAATAGAAAGCGCGACGATCGTTTCGATTCGCAGCTTTTATCTCTATGGTTTACGAGTCTCGAGTTTAACTTAAAGTTTTGGTTTGCTTCGTAATGCCAGCGACTCGGAAATCGTGTTTACAAAAATCCGTGGCTAACTTCGATTCGAGAACAACGCATTTCAATCCAGCATGTTCCGTTCAACCTTTTCACTAATTGTAAGTGGAACAACTACGGAAAATTAATTAAACGTGCAAACATTTTCGACCATTACGCGATCGCAATAAGATATAAAAAGCGAAGGAACAAATAACGAAATAAAATGAGAGAACGAGCTAGCAGGAGGTAACTCTTCGTAAAATGAAAAAGGAGAATGTACACGCGAAACATGTAAATTTCCTCTTTTCAAATTTAAATTCACAAAGAAAGGAAACGATTTGTCAAATGTTTAAAATTTTTTAAATAATTTAAAAATTTTATTTGTCCTATGTAATTTTATTTTTTTACATTTTTTATATAATAAACAATATATATAATATATAATAAAATTTTAAAAATAATTCTAAAATTTTTCAAATTTACCAAATATATTTGAACTTGATTATTGAAAAACTGAACAGGAATGAATAACAAGATGCTTATTTTGTTCATGATAATTTTTTTCATTGTGAAAAGAATATATGTTTATAAATATTTAGTTTTTAATTTATCTCGCTACTTGGTGAATTAATTACGTTACACATCTACGTTTTGCTAGCTTTATATACACTTGTAATTATGCATTCGTATTATTATACATTTGTCGTTCATTGTTTCATTCAAGAAGGAACGTGAAATGAAACTTTTTCAAGAGCTAATTTTCATTTAATTCGCCAGAGAAATAATTATACGTGTGCTAGACCAATTTTTTAATTAAATGTATCCAAATTCCTCAGCAGAGAAAACTTTGTTCTATGCAGGGTGTTCGGGAACTGAGGATGATGAAGAAAAATGATTTATATATGTCTGTTTAGCACACAAAGCTCAACATAAATCATTTGTTAATTAGTGCAAAGTAAAAAATGATTTCTTTATTTATATTAATGTTTGAACAATCAAAGTTGAACAATCAATTTATGAATATAAAAACAGCTAGGAAATGTTTTTTACCCAAAGAAAAACCAAATGATACATTAACAAAATCTGTTTCCAGAAATAGTTCACTGCATACAACAGTAATTTACAATTTTCACTGATAAATTGTACAATAATGATGTATAAAAATATAAAAATTTAATCACTCAAAAGAGTATTGTAATTTTAGTGTTTCATCTACATTTAAAGTAGAGGTATTGTTTAAAATAACTATTATTTAAATTCACTACTAATTAAAATGCTATTATTTAAATTATTGAATAAAATATTATATAATTATAAAATAGTAAATGTAAATACCTAATAAATATTACGTAATTATAAAATTAATATTATATAAAACATTAACTATTATTTAAAATAATTATTAATAAATACTTTTGCAAGTGCCATGAGAAAAAGAAAAACTCTCTGGAACCATAAGAGAAACGTAAACAACTCTTGTTAATTAGTCAGACATTGATAATTCATGCAGCTCCAAATTTTTATATCTCTTGCATTATTGTTGTGGAAAATTCAGATTCTGTTCATTTTCGTAAAGATGTCGCAAAAGAAACTGCGTCACTATTCCCTTGACATTTACGCATAAAAATGAACCCGTTTCTCCGACGCACAAAATAATTCGAAGCTATGAGCGACATCACGGCTCAAAAACATATTACACGATATTGCGTCGTGAGATCTCCACACTGAATTTCAAACGTATCGCCACGTGCGTGGATTACATTCTCAGACACGAAGAAATATTTAATTTCGTCGGTGTGGTACGTAAAGTTTCTAAACCCTAAAACACAGAAAAACACCGGGATTTCTGGACTCGACAGAAAGCGGAATTTTCATTTCGATGCTTTTATCGCGCCGCGGAAGTGTCGGTAGCAGAAGAGAAAAGGGCACGATAGGTCTCGGTGCCTCAAAGCCAAACAATTCCTCGATGCGTCTCAGAATGGCGAGATGAAGGAAATAATGGAAGATTAAAAAAATGAAGTTTCAGAAAGGGAAAAGGAACTTGCCTCGTTTCCAACTCGAGGAACTTGAGCTTCTGCAGTTTCAGTTAAAATTTTGCTCAAAGTGCTCAAAGTGCAAACGCGTGTTTATCTATGGGCCAAGCTCGAACGTTATTTCAATAAGGTCGAGCAACATTTGAACGATAAATTGAATAATATACGATTTTATTTCGCTGGATTTTATACTATTATTATATTATATATTTTCTAAAATTTATTATTTTATAAAATATTATATAATATCGCAAATATATTATATATATTATATAATATTTTATGAATATTTATATTATATATAAATATATTATATATTATATAATATTTTATAAACATTTATATTATATAAATATATTATATACATATTATATGAATATTTATATAATATATAAATATATTATATTTATTATATACTGTTATATAAATATTTATATTATACATAAATATAGTTTATAATATTACAAATATATTATATTTATTATATTTATATTACATATTGTACATATTTTATTTATTTATATTTTTATCATACATTATAATATGTTTATTATACATTAATAAGTTTCTTCGTAAATACAAATTTGTAAGAAATTTGACGTAATATTTGCAAATAAATTTGAATAAAAATAAAATTCAAAGCCAAAGCTCACGACTGTATATCAAACCACGGGCTTATTATGTATATATAGGTATATATTATAGATATTTATGTATTTCGTCGGAGATACTAAAACTAAATTCTTCAATCTTTTTTTTTTTTTTTTTGTTTTTCAAATTTTCTCCTCGAGGCTTTCCGCGTGCAAGTAACAATTGTCGCGATATTAAGGAACTGATAAGAAATTTACACAGTCGAGTTATTTTTCACTCTGTTCTGAATAATACGCGCGATACCTTGGCTTCGCGAGCTTATCTGACTTGCAAGACTTTTCCTTTCGTGTTTCTGGCTGATCTGCATATCACGCGAACCATCTTCCGTGGAAATATCTACCGACTAATACGAATGTGGCGTTTGTTAGGTGATAGGGGCCACTTGCTCGTCCGTTAGAAACATAAGTTTCTACGATCTCCATTGGAATATTCAGTTGTGTGAGGCAACGGGGAGAGAAAAGTGCTGGGATAAGAGAATTTTTGCATACTAATACGACGAGTGCTTAATATTCAGAGTCGCACTTGAAAGGTTATTTTTATTCGGTGGCATGATTTCCAGGTGAATTTCGATTATGAAGAAGATCGAGTAGACTAGAAATTGATTTGAAAAGAAGAATTTCTACGAGATAAGGACGCTGACAAAAGATAAGAATAACAATTACGTATAAGTTTTATACGATATTATTTTTATTTTTATATATTTATATAATATATATTAATATGTATTATATTATATATATAATTTGTATTATATGATAAATTTAGAAAATCTATGCAATGTTAATAATAATAATTGAATAAAATAATGTTTAATATATAAAAGATCGAGAGATCAAAAATTCATATATATGTTATAATAACAATACAAATATATTCATTTGTAACAGCTTTATAGAATTGATTGTTTTTTTTTTTTTTTCGTATTTTAAAACGTTCATCGTGCAATTTCATTTATTCACTACACACAATTATATACATGATAAGTGATAAATCCAATAGTGAAAATATTATAGATAGATTAGGTAATTTGATGTTAGTTCAGTTATGTCCTTCAATACGATGAAGATTTATTAGAATTCTTCTAACAAGGGAATAATATTAATTTTTGTTCTTTTTTTCTCACAAATTTAAAAATTTGGGTAAATATAAATCTGTTTTTGCCGCTTTTTCCGCAATTTACACTATTTCTGCCTATTATTAATAATGATATTTTATTTCTAATATTCAAAATATATTATTTATATTTAAGTATATTATTTAAATATACATTTGTCAAACGTATAATTAAATTATATAATATATAATATAATAACTATAATATATAAATAATATGTATATTATCTAAATATATTATTTATCTATTATACATTGCAAAAAATAGTAATATTATTTTAATATTAAAAAATATTTTTTTTTAACGAAGAAATGTAACAAAAACTGTGTAACTTTTTTCGACATCTCAGTGGCAAAAATTTTTACGAAAGGTAGGATAACAGAATTGGGAATTGCCTGTAAATTAGAAATTTACCATAATTTGTACGAACCGATCCAAACATCAGTGTCCAATGGGACGTGACACAGAGGAATGGAGATAATTTTGAAGTTTGATCCTTCCGAGAATCGAGAGCCGGCGGTGGGTATTACGTGACGTATATCGATAAGACGAGTGAAATTGTACGCGATTCAGTGGCCTGAGTGTATGACGAATTCGAGGAACGTTCTGGGTGTAACATCCTTAAGGGATAATCTGTGTTATCGATTTTGCGGTTCTGTGGAGGATCCTCGAAGGAGGACGCGGAGAATCAAGCGGTAAACTGGCAACGGAGGATCAACTTTCAGAAAAGAAAGAACGAGATCAGTTTACAGTGTGAAGAAGGCGAGAGAGATTTTAAACGAGTCTCTGGAAAATATTTAATCCGTTTTTAATTACGGGAAAATCTTCCTAGTTTTTTGATCGAAGTTGATTCAACTAACTTTTAGACAGAGTTTGTTATAGATTCCTCTTATATCAGGTAATTGTTATTATATTGCTATCAAAATATAATATTGAATAATTAATTCATATTGTATATTATGATAGTATTATAATAGATTAAATATATAATAATGTAATATAATAATATACTATTGAAATTAATTTATATAATATATTTTATATTTATGTAATATTTATATGATATACTATTATAATATAATTTCTTATAATTTATTTAAGTAGTTTATAATAGTGTATTATATAATTTTTAATATATTATGATTATATAATGTACTGTTGTAATACAATTTCTTACATTATAATAGTATATCAAATAATTATTAACATATTATAATTATATAATATTGAAATATATTAATTATAGTTTATAGTTATAAACTATTGAAGTTAATATATTACAATTACAAGTTGTGATTCAATCATTTTCAATTATTTAATTATAACTGATTAATTAAAATTAAATATAAACATATAAATTAGAATCATAAATTAAATATAAATTTCTTTGTTAGAAATTTTTATTTGTCGAGTGATGATTTTGGACGAATTTAAAAATTACATTTTTACATATATATATATATATATATTAGTTTCTCTTATTGAGCAATGTAATTTGAAATTAATCTAACAATTTAGTTACACAAATTTTTCTTTAAAGAAAAAAAAAGAGGAACGATCGATGTGGAATTGTTTTTTAAATTTCGACCAAAAAATGACTCGCTTAACCGCAACGCCCAGCATTTTGCAAAAATTGCGAGCCAACTCAGTCGCAAAACAGTCTTTTGATCGGAACAGAGAGAAATGGGAAACGAACGGAGCAAAGTTACTAACAACAGCAGCGAAACAAAGGATCCGTGATGAAAAAGAGAAAAAGGAAGACGAGAAAGGGAAAAGTTCATCGTCTTGTTACAACGAGAGTACAAAAGTCCGTGATTGAATCGAACGGTTAGGGGAGAAAGAATCCAAAATTTTCTTTCTGTTTGCCTAATGGATTTTTCTTTTATTCGTCGTGTTCCTTCGTCGTGGACTGATTGAAATTCACTGGCCTGAGAGTCCAGCGTGAAAATTGCATCGAATGCAATAAGTTCGTTTTATTGGCGACCTGATTGATCTTGCTGCCTTTTTGTTTCGTACGTGGCAACGGTTTGCATTACAACAAAGAGGTTTTGAGATTACGAAAATACAAAGGCAGAGGGAAACAAAATGAGGTCGCTGCGTGTTCTTTCTGTTTCTCGCGTGGAATATATTCGGGCAGATTTGAAAGTAAAACGATTTTCGTAACGTAGCTGTACTTTTCCAAACCGAATTTTTTGCGTTAAAAATTGTACATTCATTGAGAATTTTATAGGTTCAGAGTGTGTAGAAATGTCACTCTGAAAGCTCTAGAGTTTTTGAATATAAAATGGTCATTTTCATGGATTCTTTTTTTTTTTAAATTATTCGAAATTTAACGACCAAGTGTTGTAGCTGTAAAAACATTTAGTTTACTTGATATACGAAATTTAGAAAATATTTAGTCAATTAGTTACATAAATGTTTAGTCATATTATTGATGTTTTGTTGATTTCATAATGAAAAGATTGGAGATTTTGCTGTAAAAAAAACAAAAGCGATGCTTAAACAAGCATTAAATTCGAATGCATTTTTTTTTTTTTTTTTTTTTTTAGAGAATTCTAAACTTTGGTCTAACATAGTAATCGTACCATTAATTCTTGTTTTTTGAAAGCTGACTCAAGAGGAAAGATAAAGTGCCATTTATCTAAAATGTCAATTTAGAAATTTGTCAACAAAGATGAACGAAAAGTATGATATTAATTGAGATCATTGTCATTTCACAATGGTCAAAATATATTAAATCTGGCAAATCATAACACTGCTACCATTAAAGTGGACAAAATGACCAATTCGCATGAGATTTCGTAAAAATTTTCTGTATTTACAAATTTGAATGATTTTTCGCATTTATTGCATTATTAACTTTCTCTTGTTTCTTAAACAATCTTCAAACATTAGTCATCGTAATTCTAGGTGAATATTATTCTTGAGGAAAGTATAATGACTTTATTAAGAATTCAACTTAATCGACTGTTTCAAAAATTGTCTCCTAGATAATTACTTGAAATATTGTATTTTAACATTTCATATCTATATATTATTAATAAATAATAATTTAATGCTCGCCTAATTTCCAATTGTACGTAAAGTTATCGGAATAACAAAATAATTTCGATTATTTCGAAACTTGTTCAGTTTACTCTTGTCAATTGTCACGTTTTACGTGGAATCATTGTTTTCAATTGATTCAATATATATTTGTCCATTCACGAAAAATAGAATTGTCATTTTCGCGAATTGCATAACTATCTAACACTAAGAAACGATCGAAATTGTCTGAGAACGAAAGGAAAGAAGCATATTTTTACGAGGAGACTTCACCTGAAATATTGACACAACGTGACAGGGCAGTGTGAAAGAAGACCTGGCTACAACCTAGAAAATCAATAGGCCGCTATTTATACGACCAGAAAGATTATTGATCGTAGCTGAAAGAGAACCGATCCTACTCTTTATCTAGCAAGATCGTTCTGGCTGATCGCACGCACGCCACGACTACTTACAGCCAACGTGTCACGTGTACGCTTGATCTCTGTCACTGTCAAGTCCCCTGTCTCGGTGAGCTTCGAGTGGCGCTCATTGATTTATGGCACGGCCAAAGTCTCGCGCTATTTTTAACGAGAAAATCCCACTAACATTAAGGCCTGTTAGAACTGAAGGCTCACGGGTTGTATCCGTGCGAATTTCAATAACGTACAACAAAAGTGGCGACCTGGCGGCTCCGTGGGCCGGTCTCCCCCCACTCCTTACTTTCTTGATTGGCTGGACGATCCCCTCCACTGCATCGATCTCTCCCACTTCGACTTCAGTTGCCAAAGATCGGGAATGTTGGGCACAAATTAATTTCGTCGACGGTGGAATCGACAGACTGAGCGAGCAATCATTAGAGATTAAATATAAATAATATTTATACGACCAGATTAAATATGTAATATAGTAAATATAAATATAATATATATTAAATATATATAATTTATATTTATAAAATATATATAACATGTATATTAAATATTTATATTTAGTACGACCAAATATAAATAAATTTATTTATATTTTATTTATTATACCAACAATGCTAGTGGACGCGCGCGGACACCGTACTTTTTTCTTTGCTGCAAATTTTAATTCAATCGAGCCACTGACACGCGTCGCGGAAATTAAACGCGAGTTAGAGTGCACGGTTGGGCACGTGTTACGCGAAATGAATTTGAATGTTTTAACTTTGAAAAGGGGTAACAGGACGCAGCGAATGAAGGTGGAATTACGATTAGGCTTTTGAAGAACCACGGACGCACGTGAGGATTTCGTTGAGGTTTCGAGTTGTTTGGGGTAAAAGCAAAGCGCTGCTTTACGAAAGAATTGGATTTTCGTGCATTTGTATGAGAATTGAAAAAGTATATAGTACCTGTCAATTTATTGTAACACACGCGTACAATATACTGCAAATAATTGCAAAATACATTGTTAACACCTGGTGTTACTTATTTTTCATACACGTTTGCATATTCATGAATAGTTCACGAATATTTGCATATTTTTCATGCACGAACATACGAAGGTTATCAACGAAGATAAAAATGTTATGTCCTTTGCACATTCGTAGGAAACACTCTAAGTGCCAATTGCTAGATTTTCCAGAACGAAGAAAGTTATTATTGAAGTTGTTTAATAATTAATTATTAAACAATGATGTCATATCTTACCATTATTGATAAATATTTGTAGAAGGAAAATATTTATACAATTTATTAAATATTTATTTTCTTTCTATAAATATTCATACGTAGTCGCAGCATTGGCACTCAGAATATTAGAAAAATAAAACAGTGTTCCATTATCGACACTTACAATGTTCTTTTTTTTTTTGCACAAATACTTTTCATTTACTTAAGTAACAAGTAACTCAATTTGATAATAAGAAAGGATTTACACAAAACCACGTGGTTTAATTAACTCGTGTTCTTTCCTCTACTTGCAGCTTTTAGAGTTATCGTAAATTCATCAATCTTTGAACATGTTCTCGAGTATAATTGAAAGGTAGTTGTTAATTAGTTGAGAAGCTCCCTTTCTCTCTTTCTCTCTCTCTCTCTCTCTCTCTCTCTTTGGCCAATCGAGTGTGAACAGACAAAACAAATGAGAAACGGATCGATGAACCAAACGTTGCTAATTGCTAAGTGGTATTGGTACGAAACTGGTCAGACACGAACGAGTCCTGTCCTCTTTCACTCTCTCACTTCTTTCGCTGTATAATCAATACTTCTTCGAGATCAATTATAAATTTATCGAATTTTATTGCTTCATCAATTCTCACTACACAATATTTTCTCGAAGAGAGACAATTTTATTTTAAGAAGATGTTACTTGTGTATGTATACATACGATACGATACAATTTTCTCTTTAAAATTCCTATTTAAATACATGCAATTTAGTATCAAACGTGTGGTTGTTTTATCATGCAAAAATCCCATTAACTTTTGTCTTGTTAATTTGATATTTGGTTTATATAGTACTTTGTAATAATATTGTTATATATCATTACAATGTAATATAATATAATACAATATAATACGTATATAATAATATTGTATATATATTATACAATAGTACATATAATATATATTGTATTATATTTGTACTAATATTATCCTATTAATTTGATATTTTGTGTAATATTATATTTGTATTATATAGTAATATATATATAATATATTGTATTATATTTGTATTAATATTATCCTATTAATTTGATGTTTTGTGTATATATTACTTTGTAGTAATATTATATTTGTATTATATAATAATATAATATTATATTTGTATTAATATTATCCTATTAATTTAATGTTTTGTGTATATATTACTTTGTAGTAATATTATATTTGTATTATATAATAATATATATATATATAATGTATATATTGTATTATATTTGTATTAATATTATCCTATTAATTTGATGTTTTGTGTATATATTACTTTGTAGTAATATTATATTTGTATTATATAATATAATATATATATATATATTGTATTATATTTGTACTAATATTATCCTATTAATTTGATATTTTGTGCATATATTACTTTCCACTAATATTATATTTGTATTATATAGTAATATATATTGTATTATATTTGTACTAATATTATCCTATTAATTTGATATTTCCTGTGCATGTTACTTTGTACAATTTTTCTTCCACATTTTCAAAATCGACACTGATACTCGACATGATTAAGTTACGTAGTTTCGTCCTGTATAATTGGAGTTTATTCTTCCCTCTACTAACGAATTTTCGTTCATGTGATAACAATTTAGTAGTTAGGATTCAACCAGCAAGAGTTCGTTTTAATCGACTTTAATTGACTCCAAAAAATTTAGTTCGAATAAATAAAGAATACCAAGTCTAAATAGCTGAATCGACTGTTCTTGGTTCGATCGTGTTCGAAAAGAGAAATCGTGACCCAGTTCGGTCGTTACGGGAAGATCGGCGCATAATGGACGCATTCGGTCAGTTGCTGGCATGAAAATGGTGGAGAATCGTGCACGTACTTGGTAATCTGCTGTTTCACAAACTGAAAGGATCGAAACGCGTTGGCAAGGATCGTGGCGCGCGTGATGCATTCGTGCTCGATAACAATGCGATTTCGCGGACGAAAATATTTCTGCGACAATGGTCGATTCACGCGTTGAATCTTTCCTTCTCTCTTTCTCTCTTTCCCAATTGAGAAACTCCGAAGCGGTAAATAATTGGCGCCTGAAATCGAGCGAAATTCTGGCGCAGTGACAGAAAAAAACTGATTCGAGAAGAACGTAAATTTCCTGTTCTCGCGTTCAGTCGAGTCTCTCTTCTTCTTCGTTGTTTCAACAAATTGATCTTCTCGTGTTCCTTTTTCCTCTGTTTTGTCCACTTTTGCACGTTCTTTGCGGTATCGTGACACATTCTGAAAATTTGTTCTTCCTTGCATCAAGCGTGTACATTGATCAATATTAATCATTAATTTAACATTGAGCATTGTTCGAATTAATTCTATGGCATCATTCACGTGTGTGGTTTTTAATTTTTTAAGCCTTATATTTTTAACTCGACTTCATTACTGTTTATACTAATTTAGCTCGATTACGTTTCGTACGATTTAGCTCTTTTAAAATGACGTATTACAAAAGAAGAAAGGTCTGAAGATATAAAATATAATGAAGCTGCCGGGAGAACAACAGGGTTAAGCATTTACGACACTGTGTCCAGCCTCATTAGCGCAAGGTTGATCCTCTTGTACGCCGTGTAACGCAGCTAACAAAGCATCGTGTGACCAAACTCGATTTTTTTAATGCAGTTCCACGACGATGCAAAATTACATTGAGAAGAAACTGTAAGATACATGAATTATAAAGCGAATGAGCTGCATGGATCAACAATATTAAAATAAACTTTCGAAATCGAAATAAAAATATCAGAATAAAATTTTCAACTATTTCCCTTTGAACTATAAGAATATATATATCAAAATATCAGAATATATATATCAAAATACCAGAATATATATATATATATATATAAAATATCACAATATATATCAGAATATATATATGAAAATATCACAATATATATATCAAAATATCAGAATAAAATATCAAAGTCGAGAATAAAAATATTGAAATATATTTTAAACTATTAAACTATTAAACTGTTTTATTTTGAATTATAAGAACATTGAAACAATACCATAAAAAGAATATCAAATGAAATTTCGAGATCAAAATACCAAAATATCGGAATGGAACTTTAAAGTCGAAATGAAAAGTATCAAAGTATATTCTAAACTGTTCAAACTATTTTCCTTCGAACTATAAGAATATCGAAATAACATCAAGATATTGGAATAAAATTTCAAAATAATACTATCGAAATATGTTTTAAACTATTTAAACTGTCTAAAACTATTTCCTTCATAACTATTATACGATGTTCTTCTTGCAATTGTCGATAAAGAAGTGATCTTTATTCAACTTTCTGAGTTGAACAGACCTTGACAATTGTCGCTAATGACACCATCTATCTTCATTACAAAATCACAATTCTCGTCCAGTTTTTGTGTGATAAATTGGCGCACCGACAGATCGAGATCTGAATTCGTTTATCACGCAGCGTACTTAGGTATGCACGTGAAACAGAGACCTTTGCCTCCCCCCAACAGTGCTCCACTTCGTCGATATCATGCCGCGAAATTTACGACGTTGTCAGGTCATAACAGATGACAGAAAGTTCGGCTCACCGCGTGTATCGTGCATCATGTCGAACATGTTTCTAATTTCACGCGTTTCTGATGTCCCTGCGACGTCGAAGCTGCCGGCTTCGCGTTAAATTGTTCACAAATTCGGGGATCCATCTTTCGCGCGAAGATTGAACGAAATGATCCTCGTATTTCCTCCTTAATGCGAGAACCACCGATTGAAGTATGGAGCTTGCGTGAGAGAAATTAAAGCACATGAAACACAAAGGGACCACGAGTTTCTAGGTGTAACATAATGAAGAATTAATTGTTGAAAATAAATTTGTAATGAATCGTTTAAATCTCCAAAATAGCTGTCTTTTATAAATTTCTGATGATATATATAAAATATATAATATAAATGTACATAATAATATTGTATTAATATATAATATAAATATATATAAAAATATTATATTAATATGTAATATATTATGTATACTATAGTATTATTAATATTATTATATTTATATATAATATAATATAATAATATATTATATATAATATATATAAATTTCTGATGATATATGTCATTTTAGAGATTTGAACGATTCATTGCAAGTTTATTTGAAACATTTATGTACAATCATATATTTTGTATATGATCATCGATATATATAATCATATATTTTATATATATGTATATCATCATGAGAAATTTATAATATATATATTTATATATATATACACACACAAGAAACATAATCGTGAATATATAGTTCATTTTGAACTTTTCCTAATTTCAGAACAAAAAGATATTGAATCAAAACAAAAGGTAATAATATTACATTAATATATTGTACAAATATATGTAATAATATTATATTAATATGTAATATAAATATATATGCTATAGTATTATTAATATTGTTAAATTATATATAATATAATATTATATATATTATATAATATATATAAATTTCTGATGACATATATCATCAGAAATTTATAAAAGACAGCTATTTTAGAGATTTGAACGATTCATTACAAATTTATTTTAAATATATATTTTATAGTATATATAATATATATACTCATATATACATATATCATCATCATCAGAAATTTATAATATATATATTTATATATATACAGACACAAGAAACGTAATCGCGAATATATAGTTCATTTTGAACTTTTCCTAATTTCAGGACAAAAAGATATTGATTTCAAAACAAAAGGCAATAATATTACATTAATATATTGTATAAATATATGTAATAATATTATATTAATATGTAATATAAATATATATACTATAATATTATTAATATTGTTATATTTATATATAATATAATATAAACATAATAATATAATATATATATTATATAATATACATAAATTTCTGATGACATATATCATCAGAAATTTATAAAAGACAGCTATTTTAGAGATTTGAACGATTCATTACAAATTTATTTTAAATATATTTATATATAATCATTAGTATATATAATATTTTATAGTATATATAATATATATAATCATATATACATATATCAGCATCATCAGAAATTTATAATATATATATTTATATATATACAGACACAAGAAATATTATCGCGAATATATAGTTCATTTTGAACTTTTCCTAATTTCAAAACAAGAAGATATTGCTCGTTATGGTTACGTGAGTCCTAGTTGTATAGGAACAAAAATATTCTTTTTGTAAAAAATTTTGCATCAGATGGAAAGTATAATAAAATACTGTTACGCATACTCTAGTGAGATTGTTACTACTGCTAATGAGACACGAGTGGAAACGTTTCTTCCGTTTACACAGCGAGCAGCTATAACGCCATAACGTGCATGAAACGTGATGGCAGTGGAGTCCACGGTCGGTTCCATAGTTTTATCACGTTCCAGGTCGAGTTGAACGAACGTAAATCTAGTTGCCGTGCACGCGAATACTTTCCGCGCACGAAGAGAACCGGGAGGGAAGTTTCGAACCAAAAATCCTCCGCCGCCCAGCACTCGACCCGCGTTCAGCCACTCGATGAAAATCGATAAGTTCGATGTATCGCTGGGCCACTTGTGCTCCTACGTTTCTTGCCAGCGTGAGCTGTTTTATTTTCGAGCGCAACTTTCTACGAATTTTCACCCAGTGTTGACGATGGCAGAGACGTGCGCGCAACGACTTCTGTTCTTTTTTTTCTGTCAAACCTCGAGAAAGATTTCACGAACAGACGTATTTATTTTTCAAACAGAGTTTCAGCTCGAACGCAGTCGTCTCTCTTTTGGAGGAAAATTATTTTTTCACGTAGAGTTATGGTCCATTGACAACAGTACGATAATAATAAAATCGTGGTCCTTGCCTTGGTCTTAAATATTTTAATATTTAATAATATTTTTATATTTTGATATTTAATAATATTTAAATATTTTGATATTTTGATATTTAATAATACTTTAATGAGTGCACTGCGCGCGAATATAGTTATTCAATTGCGTGTGAAATTCACACAAATCTTACTTTTATGTGTAAATCAATTTTGTATCGTGATCTTGTTTTCTCTAAGTTATTGTCTACGTTACGCTACGATTGCCTGTTTGGATCTATTACAATCTATTGTTACAAAATTATTGTATATATATAATATGTAATAATTTAATATTATAATATAAATTAAAATATAATATATAATATGTAATATAAATACTAAATATAAATATATTATATTATATTATATTGTATAAATATCTATAATATAATATATAATATATATTGTTACAAAATTATTATATATAATATATGATAATTTAATATATAATGTTATATTATATTGTATAAATACCTATAATGTAATATATAATATATAATATAAATAAATACACATATAGACGTATAATATAAATGTCTATGTACACACATATATATATTTTTTTCGGAAAGGTAATACATTTGAATGTATAACTGTAGAATAATATAATAATAATAATAATAATAATCACACGACAATGTATGAATATTGTTTGCAAACATGAACAGCATATTCTGTTATCAGAAATATCGAAACTATATGTTGCTGTTTCATGTTAGAAAACTTCTTGTGTTTTGTATTGTTGTTAGGGAATTTATTATGTTATTTATTATTATTATTATTGTGGAGTGTAACCAAGGCGGCTTCAAATCGAACAGCTCGTTGAACATTAATAAAATTAGTAGATCACGCTCTGAGTGATTTGTTTTTCCTCATGGTGGCGAAAAATAGGAATTTAATAAGTAATTCTGAAAATTCAGGAACCTCGAGGTGATTGGACATTCATCCGTGAGCTTCCCTTCCAGCGTTTCTTAGTTGAATCAATAAACCGGATGAATCTGTCGCGTTCGGTTCGTCTATCGTGCTGTTGATTTAATACAATCGACCGTGAAATATTCAAGCTTAGCTAATCGATCCAAGTCGGAATCATTCATACGATCGTTTGTATTTTAGGACCGAGTATTTCCGTTCGAGTCTGTCGTTGACCAAGGCGTAGTTGTAGTTTCAGGTTGCAGCTCTTCAGTGATCACACAATTGCAAAAAGAATTTTAGAGATCAACAGTGAAATTTACACTCTTTTTGCAATAAACAGCACGGGTATAATTATTTACAAAAGTGTCTAGTTTCTCTCTGTGTTGAGAACTGATTGTTACTTTTATTAAATGACTTTTGACAGTGATGATAAATTTGAATGAAATGATAACATGGCGAAACAAAATTGCAAATATTTAAAGTTAAAGTCACTATTAAAACTAATAATGACATTTTCATATTATTTGAGTGTAATCAATTTCGATATTGCCAATGTATTACAGTGCTTGGTTGGAAAAAATAGTTTAATCATTGGATATTATGACGACTATAGTAATTATTTATATACAGTAATTAGTAATTTATATATATATATATATATATGATATATAATATTATAATACTATGTCTATACATATTACATATATTTATATAAACGTGTACAGACATATATACGCCTGTGTACATATAATATAGTTATACTATAATTATTGTAACAATTATATAATATAAATACAACGAGATATTACAATGATTATAACAATTATAATATAATTATATCATATATTGCAGTATTATAATTACATGTACATATTATGTATATACAAAAAGCGTGTATTATATATACATGTGTATGTACATGATATTTGGCCAGTATGAACGAACACATGTTACTATTCATTCCAGAATTAATTCCTCGGTATAATATCAACAAGATAAAATTCACTGTGCAAACTTACTTTACCTTCAGTCGAGGCGAACAGTATTTCACCTCCTCTCGCATTTTCATTCATTCTGCACGCCACGAGCGTCAAGAAGTTACACCCTCGATAAAATACGAGATCTCGCGTTCCCTTATGCCTGAAGTCTCTCTATCTGCGGCTTTAAACCCTTTGCAACTGGTTGCGCGGACCATAACGAGCGACCGAACGACAGTTCGTCGCTTTCTCTTCCTTTCGAACTCGTCGATGATGATGTCGCCGGATAGAAACGATCAAGAATTAATAAACTGGTCGTTCGTTTTGCCTGGGTTACGTTTAAACTGAAAAAATGTTGCAATTTGGGACAAAAAGTTGTCGACGTGCGTGACACGTCATTCCATTGTGCCAACATTGCGTAATCCAATAATAGTCGCGAGAAATGGGAAGACGATGCTTGCCAATAATCGGGAGAGCAGAAGCTGAATTTCCTTCGATTGATCTTGCCTCGAGGTCAGGTTCATTGCCAGCAAGGGTTTAAACGAGCGATTCAAGCTAGATACGTTGTTGCCAATCGTGTACCCAAAAGCGTAGGTGCTGCACGAAGCGTGGGCTGAAAGATTCACTTTGCTCTTTTTACACGTGATAAATTTGACGCGCCTCTCTCGCCCTTTTCCTACACCGTCGGATCTAAATATTTCCTTCGTAATTTCCCTTCTATCGCCGTGTGAAATCGTTTCCAAGGGTGCGTTTTTAACAGTTGGATCGCTGCTTATGTGTATGTTTTCTGTAGGACACTGTGTAGGATTAGGCATCGTTCAAATGATGTGTACGTCGAAACTCGTACGTTTTATTTCTTCATTGTGATCACGAAAGATAGTAATTTGAAATTTTCATTTGATTTATCCGATAAATTGTCATTCGATCAGTTTGAATTATTATTCGTTTGTTAACGTTATTATGCTTGTTACTAATATGTGAGAACCAGCTTCTTTTGTTTCAGTTGACTCGTTGAAATATTAAAATAATAAAATGCAATTAATTTTTTTTTTATTACACATATAACGTCGTTTATTCGTGCGTGTTTGTATAATTTTTATTTGAAATTTGAGTCAGTAGCATCTATTATATTGCATACTGTGTCGTCAGTTAAAAACCAAATTAAGTAACAGGAAATTTACTCTAAACCACGTGAGAAAAATATCAGAATTTCAATAATCGTTAATTCAAAGGTTAAATCGATCTCACGTTGTAGAATAATAATTTTTTTTTTTAAAGTTATATTTTCTGTATCTAATAAAGTATCTTTGCTGAATTATTATACTATTGACACAATGTGTCACTATCAATAAAATGATCTTATTCTTACATCGTTCGTGATTAACTTCTATACTTATTTTTAAATTGTATAAACATTTATATTATACTTACATTGTATAATTATATTAACCTTACACTATTATTATATCTTATGTAATTTAAACTTTTGTAATACACTTTATACTTTACATTTTAATATTAACTGCAACGAAAATATATAATGGATATATAATGTATAATATATATATTTATTATGATATAAAATATAATATAGTGTATAAAAATAAAATAAGTAATATATATAATGATACAAATAAACAATAAATAATCAGAAACGAAAATATACAGATTCTCGTTACGCTCTTCACAGTATGCAGCAACCTAACGTCAGTATCGCCACGCTTAAACTGTGAAAGAGTCAAGAATTTTTGCAAAGAGAATTTCTCGTTTCGCGGAAAAGCGACGACGTGCATAAGTATCAACCGCGCGGTGTATGTAATGATGCTCAATTGCGTCTTCGACGTCGCGACGCCGCCTCTTATAGTGACATTTCAGGCAGAACTATTCTTAATTCCACGCCGATGGTCCCTTGAAACGGAGAAAGAAAACGAGCGGAAACTGACTATCTCAGAACACTGAGTCTGCACTCTAAGAATTCGGGGAATTGTGTTAGGCGTCCTTAACGAGAAAGTAACGAACGAGGCGAAACTTCAGAGCGCTAGGTCCGCACAGGAAGACCTTCTTCTTCGAAGGATTCTCGCGGGAGAAAAATTCAATTGGTGTGGCGCTTGGCCGTGAATGAGAAAGAAGAAAGAAGGAAAAAGAAAGGGAAAAAGGACGTCTGTCCTTTTATAATCTCATGCCGGAAATTCTATTTGAGTCCTCCCGGCGTTCTCCACGGTGTTCTTTAATGACTTTTAAGTACCACGTCGAGATTTCGTCCGAAAAAATTTCCCCCCGAGATGACGAAAAAATTTTATCCTCGTCTTCTTTCTTCATTAATCGTAGCATACTTATTGCTGTTTATTGCACTTTTAATTTTATTATATTTTTATTTAATTTTAATTTAATTTTTATTTTATTTTATTTTTATTTAATTTAGATTTTATTTAATTTTAATTTATTTTCAAATTAAATATTAAATTTTTGGCTCGGAATGATAACAAATTTTATCCTGGTCTTCTTTCTTCATTCATCGTACTTATTTATTGCACTTATTACTTGCCTCTATAATACTACGTTATTAATGTAGAAAATTTTATTTCTTATACGAAAATGGAAGTTCTTTGTGTAATAATATTTCACATAAATTTAATAGAAATGATAAGGTGAAATGATAAGGAATTGAAATAATAAAATTCAACGTTCAAAGAATTGGTTATTAGATTGCAAATGTTTGTACATTTTTAGAGTTTGTGCATTCTTCATACTTCTGCAACATTCTTTTCTAAAGAAACGAAACGACAGACGACTGTCTTAATTATCTGAATGTTAATTACATTACCTATTCATTATCTTGAACTCATTTCTGAAATGGAAACGTAGCTGTAACATTAAAGAAAGAAAGTTTGCAGGAGAGCACTCGAAATGGAAGAATAGTAACAATAAAGCTCGATAGGGACGTTGAAGTACAGTGAGAACCATACTGTTCAGAATTCTGTTAGTTCATTTGCTGAAACATCTCGGGGATAAACTGTATCGTTTATGTCCATAATGTTCAGCGCTCTTTTCCTCGGTTTCAACCACCGTAATTGCGACAAAGTGCACGTCCTCGTCATTTCTAGAAGATGGTAGTAACATAAACGGACGATCCCCTTTGTAAAAGAGCGGAACGACAATAATAAAAAAATAGTGTGTAAAAGAATCTTCAATTAGGACGAAACAAGGGTGATGATGAGAAATAAATGAATTTTTTCTAGAAACAGAAGCACATTTTATGTCGAAGATAATCTTTGGATAAACATTTATACAATTTGATACACACAAAAGTATTCTACAAATGTGAATCTAGATGACGATTTAAATAATAATTAAACAAATAAATCTTATACATATTGTTTAATATTACATTATATATATTATATATTACATAAATTGTAATTTAATTATATTATAATATATTTAATGTAATTATAATATTGTATTATTTATATTATATATTATATAAATTGTAATTTAATTGTATTATAATATATTAATGTAATTATAATATTGTATTTATTATATATTAGTATATATTAATATTGTGTTGTATGTATATAATATTTATTTATATTATACATTATATAAATTATAATTTAAATATATTATAATATATTTAATATAATTATAATATTATATAATATAAATTGTAATTTAATTATATTATAATGCATTTAATGTAATTATAATATTGTAGTATATATATAATATAAATTGCAATTTAATCATGTCATAATATATTTAATATAATTACAATATTATATTGTATATATTGTATAAATTATTATATATTATTTAACAATACGTAATGTATCGTATGTAAAAAGTTTAGAAATGTATAAAATTTTATATATAATATAATATACGTATGTATTGTTGTATTATTACATGTAGTATATTTGCATTATTGCGTTACAGTAATTGATGTACTTACTATTATTTATACAATTCACTATTGTAGTACATATCGTACATTATACGTATTATTATTATTATTATTATTATTATTATTATTATGTGTATAATATATCAAGCAGATTATGACGATATTGTTCGCTTGAAAATGAATGGGGAAATTGGGATAATTTTTGTAAAGTAAGAATACATCTGCCATTAATTTCGCACCGTATTTTATCATTACGTGTATTTTGATTTATTCACTTAATGTCGATTTACTTTGCTTGATTTTACGTTTATATTACCTTATTAAATGAATAGTAAATCAAACGAGTAAATAAAGATTGAATATAAAACGTGTGTACCTCCTTCGTCAGAGAAGTGTTATCGTTACACGCACGTAATTTCGTTAAAAATATCTTATTTGAGGAATAACAAATCAAGTAATCAGAAATACAATAATAATAAAATTACACGCATACTTAACTAATTAATTACAACTAGTTGATATGAATTATAATTAGCTGATATTAATTGTAATTAGTATGTTTAATCACGACATCTATAATATTAATTTCAATTAATATTATAAAATTGAAAAGCGTCGACGAAACACATTGATTATAATATAGTCTATCGAATACGTCTGTCTATACATATTCTCATTATCTGATCATCAGAATAACAAACGAACATATTCGTTCTTAAATGAAGGGAACACACACGTGTGTCATCTCTCTTTTATTTTTCCCCCCGTCGAATTAAACGTCGGAAGACATTTATTTATAACGACAGGGTTCTTAGCTTGTCCCGTGTTATCTCGTGTTATTAACGCAAATTTCGTGGCCTAATTGCGTCATTAGTAGTCGTTATTCGGGCAAGTCGTGCGACGTTTTAATGAGAAAAAGCAGCAAACAAACGCTCCGTTGGCTTTTGCCAACCCTCCTCCAACCAGCGCTCTCGGTCTTGATTAAAAATTCATTTCCTAGCCAGGTTCTTTCCACGTGGCGCGCTACTCCTCTTCTTTTTTCTTAGCAATGAACAGGTCCAATGTATTAGTCCGCGAATCGACAAATTACCTCGAGCATCCGAGCTCGTCTCGACGCGTTAATTACATCTATTTACGTACGTCGTATTAATTTATGCATATTCAAGGCGAAACACGACCGTGAGCGTCGAAGAGAACAAACGGCCCGTGTCTTCGTTGCGAGGGAAATTCTCACGTTTCATCGCCAAACGAATGATAATGTAATAACTATAGCCCTCTGTATAGTCGATTCTTTTTTTATTTTTTTTTTTTTTTTTTTGTGTAGCATGCAACAGATTCATTTACATGTTTATGTTTTGCATTATACTTTCGAGTTCTTCTTTCTGTCACGCATAATGCGATGATTGAAGAAAAAGGTTTCATTGGTATATTTCAGGGGAAGGTACATATAGTGGATATTTTTCGTTGGAAAGTAATTTTTTACTAGTTGCCAAATAATTGGTAGAAATCTGTCTCTTGAAAATTAGTCCAACATTATCGTACGACCTTGTTTTATAAATTTATAGCAATTTGAAATGTAGAGAACTGTTTATAGAGTGTGCAAATATTTTTGTCCAATTTGTGAGATCCAATGTGTGTTTTTTATAATTATTTCGATTTTAATGTCTATGAATACTTAAGAATGAAAATAATATATATAATTATATATAAAATACATAATAATATATAAAAATATATCATATAAAAATAATATTTAATATCTATAAATACACAAGAATGAAAGTTGAAGTTATACATAAAAATATATAATATAATACGCGTGATATTTAATATCTATAAATATTTGAGAATAAAAGTTGAAGCTTTCGTTGCAATATTTTAAATTTGAATGATGTAGTATATAGACATTTTACAAAATAACCGTAACACTAGTCAATTTTAATAATTAATCGACTCTCTGTATAATTAACAGTTCTCCATATTTACATTTTTATGTTTTACATTAATTTCACAAGAAAATTCGACACTCCGTCGCTGCGAAATTCCACCAAATTCTTTCGAAATCATTTCGAATTAATTGGAACTGTTGCGAATGTTTGTGAAATTGTGAAAATTGTAGCTGGCTCGATTCGTAATGTTCTATTTGACCCCGGTCGTGCGTTTGAACTTTACGAATTTTATCGCGCTTCAGAATGCAAAGTGGCGCTCGAATAGCGACTGAAAGATAAGCAGAATGTCAAGTTCATGTTTATTTAAGTCGTAATTTTTAAATTCACGAACTATTATTCCATTCGCTGCACGTGTCTCTGTACGTTTAAATTGCAAAAATTTGGGTGCGTGTACTTTAATTGTAAATTTTCAGCGTATGGCCAACGCTTGCCCTTCGTGTTTTCATATTTTTATTCTGTTGTGTCTTGAATTAAAATTGAAATTTACGGTTTGCAAGTTTCATTTGCAGTTCTTTATTATGTAATCTTGAGATTATGTCGATTACGGGAATGTGTATAGATCGTTGCAATTGCATGCTTGCTTTAAAAAAAGTGAAATCCCTCTGAGAAATTTGAAATTTAAAAATAGTTCGTTGTGCGAATTGTAATACTGCTTCAGTGTATGTTAATAGTAGCGTACATAAATTTTGCAAAGCAGTCGTGCTATAGTTGGGAATCATTTTACTTACAATGGGACAATTTTAAACCCACCTAATCCCAAAGAGTTAATTATTAAATTAAATATTAATTTTTAAAATTAAATATATATATATTAATTAAATTTAATCCTTTTTTTAATATATTTATGATTATTATATTAATAACAATATATTAATACTATAATTATATTATTAACAATTATATTATAATTGTTATTACATTAATTATTATAATATAATAATATAATTATAATTTTAATAATATAATATTAATATATTATACTACAATATAATTATTATTAATATAAGTATTAATATATTGTAATTAATATAATAATCATAAATATAAAGGATTAAATTTAATTATTTCATTTATTAAATTTAATTTTAGAAATTAATATTTGATTTAATAATATAATAATTGTATTATAATAAAATGATTTATGAATGAATTTTATATTATATTATATTATAATAAAATGATTATAATATATTATAATTTTATATTATATTATAATAAAATGAATTTATTATTGGAATGGTATATGAATTATTTATGAATTTTCAATAATTTTAACAGACTTTTAAATATCATGAAAAATTCAACAGAAACAATTAGAATTTTCTATCATTCAATTTCATCTTTATCGTCGATTGATATTTATATTTTTTATTATTGTTAACAATAACTCAATTGTATTTTCACATGTGGATTCGAAATTTTTTAATAAATTCGTTTTTTATCAGTATTATTTTTAAAAGCAAGACCTCGTTCGAAATCGAAAGGGTCGCTCGTCGACCGCAACTTTCAGACGACCATGATTTCAAGGTCCTTTGACTCCTCGCGTCTGATGTGGTCCCTTGGTCTATGGGGGGAATCCTCTTACCAGGGAGGGACAATGGCATTTTACATCGGTCTTTGGCACTCATCGTCGAGTTTCCAAGAGGGGAAGAGCGTGAAAGCGGCTGCGGATTCCGCGCGGAAAAAAACAGGCGTTGAATCGAAACGCGTCGATGCGGAACGCGCCGCTCGACGAAATGAATGTCGAAACGGGATATACACGCCTCGTCCTCTCCTTTTCTGTTTTTGTTTTTCTTTTTTCTTTTTTTTTTTTTTGTTTTTTTGTTTTTCACTCCGCCTCTTTTCACTCGCCGACGTTTATTGTTTCGATTCGAGCGAATTTCGACGCGCCTCGCAACTTTCGCCGACGGACGACGATTTGTGAAATCGTCGGGAAAACGTGACAAACATTTCCTCCCAGCTTTGCAAACTTTTCTCTCTTTTTTTCTCTCTTTTTTTTTTGTTTTAATTGAATTTGAAATTGCCCCATGCTTTAATCCTTTGAGTGTTTAGTGAAATATTGCACAGATAATCTTACGATCGATGATAAAACGATTGGCTTACTTACTACCAGGGTTCAAAGGGAATGATATAGTGAATAAATGTGTTGGATGACCAACCCAGACAATATCGGATCTATGCTAATAATGACAACGAGCTAGCAACAGTCCACATAAAAGTGGACTGTGAATAGTTAGTCTTAAGATCCAATACTTGGTCATCCATGCTCCTTCCCCTTCCACTTGAGGATGATAACCAAATATATATACATGTTTAGTAGAGAGTTAGAATACTACAGAATACTACAGAATACTACAGTAAAGTTAGACAGAATAGAATATTACAGTAGATAGAGACAGACTAGAAGATCATAGAACATTCTATATCATTCTATATCATTCTACATCATACACGACCACGAACCAGGAATAAACTCTTCAAAATTATAAGCGTGTTGACTCCATTACACGGAATCCAACATAAAACTGGTGTCAGAAGTGGGATGATATAGAATGTTCTGTGATCTTCTAGTCTGTCTCTATCTACTGTAATATTCTATTCTGTCTAACTCTACTGTAGTATTCTGTAGTATTCTGTAGTATTCTGTAGTATTCTATTCTGTCTAACTTTACTGTAGTATTCTGTAGTATTCTATTCTGTATAACTTTACTATAGTATTCTGTAGTATTCTGTAGTATTCTATTCTGTCTAACTTTACTGTAGTATTCTGTAGTATTCTATTCTGTATAACTTTACTGTAGTATTCTGTAGTGTTCTATAGTATTCTGTAGTATTCTATTCTGTCTAACTTTACTGTAGTATTCTGTAGTATTCTATTCTGTATAACTTTACTATAGTATTCTGTAGTATTCTGTAGTATTCTATTCTGTATAACTTTACTGTAGTATTCTGTAGTATTCTATAGTATTCTGTAGTATTCTATTCTGTCTAACTTTACTGTAGTATTCTGTAGTATTCTATTCTGTATAACTTTACTATAGTATTCTGTAGTATTCTGTAGTATTCTATTCTGTCTAACTTTACTGTAGTATTCTGTAGTATTCTATTCTGTATAACTTTACTGTAGTATTCTATAGTATTCTGTAGTATTCTATTCTGTCTAACTTTACTGTAGTATTCTGTAGTATTCTATTCTGTATAACTTTACTATAGTATTCTGTAGTATTCTGTAGTATTCTGTATAACTTTACTGTAGTATTCTGTAGTATTCTGTATAACTTTACTGTAGTATTCTGTAGTATTCTGTAGTTTTCTAACTCTCTATTGTAAAACATGTATATATATTTGGTTATCATCCTCAAGTGAAAGGGGAAGGAGCATGGATGACTAAGTATTGGGTCTTGCCCTTATGACTAACTATTCACAGTCCACTTTTATGTGGACTGTTGCTAGCTCGTTGTCATTATTAGCATAGATCCGATATTGTCTGGGTTGGTCATCCAACAAATGTATCAAACTTACATGCACGTTTAAACACAAATACGTTTTCCATTATTTCGTAACGCTTCTCGTTTGGCATTGAACTTTTAGATCCACGGTGATTTTCACCTCTTGCCACGCACGTCGAGAATTTTTTGTCCCAAAATTGTAATATTTTCTCAGTTTTAAGTATATACAAAGCAAAACAAAATAGACGAAACAAATAATCAATTCATTGCTTCTCAATCATTTCTATCCAGTGATATCACACCGACGAGTTCAAGATGAAAGCGACGAATTGTTGTGTACGGTTTTGGTCACTTCCTTTCAAATAATTCTTCAGAGCCTGTTACACTGTTACACCTGTTTCGAAAATAGAACTCGTAGTTTAATGCAACAAAGGGAAGTTATGGCGACGAGGGGGTAGTACTCCCGAATTGTAAGCCCGGAGATAACAAGGAGATCAAATTGCGGAAAACAGACTTACCGATACGTACAATTGCTCGCCGTCTTCGCGTGTGTTTCCCAACTCGGAAATGGGTCACATTCTGCATTCAATTACAAGTTTCAATTATTAACGCGAGAGGTACCATCCGACTCCAGACATCAAACGCTGAGAACGCGGAGGAACATTCGCTGTTTGCTTCTTCTTCCCCTCAAGACTCTCATTAATACACGGACTGCCAAAATATTGACAGTGTCGTGACTTTTCGAGAGGAGATCGCACGATAATAAACACAATAGGCTCATTTTAAAGCTCGAAGAGAATGTGTCATTCTGTTCCGAGATATCCTCATAAATTGAAGATGGTAATTGAAAAATTGTTCCCACTGAATCTGTAATGAATTCGACGATTACTTAGGTGTTGGAATATTGCAACACTATAATTAATAAAAAAACTCATTCGCCTTTCTCTATTTATGTATTTACACGTGTATATATAAATTATTAGATTTATAAGAATACAATTTCTTTATATTTAAACTTCTCGTTTATATTTTACAATTTTATATTTTTTTAAAAATATAGAAATCGACTGTTTCTTCTTTTTTTTAATATATTAAGAAACAGGGTAAATAAGTTGTTTCTTGGTCGAATCGATTTTAATAGTATTTAAATTCGTTGTTTAACACACGTTCGTGAATTTATTGTTATTCAGTCGAATGTAATCATTTGCAAAATTCGACACGCAACAGATTTTTCACTCTTCTGGCTGGCGAAAGTTTCGAAATGAAATTATGGCACTGCTGATTCGAAAAATGTCGCGGACTTGTTGTCGATTAGCACGAGGCGGCGGTAATTCTGTTAAAACGCGAGCCAGCGCAGCCAGTTTCACTTCAACCGGAAGTTGCGCCGATTTTACAAAGTTATTGCAGATCTTAATCTCGCCTCCTTCTCTTCGGCCAATTTCCACTGCCTTCGTATTTTTCTAACGTTGAAAAAGAAATGTCTCTCGAGCGTGAATGAGTCTTCTTGAGACATTACAAGCCATTTTATCTGAAACGAGAGCGGAATGGAGACGTAAAAATTTTTACAACAGCGTTGGCACAACGAAACTTTCATTGTCACGAAGCTTTCTACTTTTTAACATTCAACAACAATAATAATAGTAAATGTTCTATTACAGTTTTCAATATTCAATATTCAATGTGTTCTACAAGTATTTTGTCAACTGAACAGAATATTTATTAATAAATAGTAGACGTTTTCCTAGCGTTAATTTATTTTATTCATATATTATTATATGTTGTGTCTTTTTTTTAATTTGTTCATACATTATTACATGTTTTGTTTTTTTATAAAAAGAATTTATTAAGACGTAGCACAGAAGATTTTAACTCGATGAAAACGAAAAAATTTTATTTTCATGTTTTTGCCCATATACTTGCTTGAATATGCAGCATATAGAACATACAAAATATACACTTGATTGTTTGCACCCGTCCAATACGAAAATTGGTCAGATTCTAGTATACTTGATAAATTTTCATCCGTTTCAAAAATTTATTCCTTCCTTCCGGCTTATTTTTTCACCTAGAATCCTTCTCGGAAGCATCCTGTATATTTTTTTCAATGACTTTGTGTATAAGACGTGGCTCTGAAAAATAAGCTGTTCCCGAGGAAGGCATAAAATCCTCGGCATTTCCTGTCCCGAGGGTCGACGCTTTAAATCGTCGTTGGGGGGGGGGGAAATAAAGAAGGAAACGAGTATAAAAACAAAGACTATCGTGAAAAATGGACGGAACAAAGACGGACAAGGCTCTCGAGGAAATGGTGAAATTTTCTCGGTCCGTAGGCGATCGGGAAACTTCATTTTCTGGCACGTGGAAACACGAGAGACGTACTTTACACGAAAGGGTTCTATGGAGGCTGGAAGAAGCTGGCGAGGAACGTATATGTACATTTTGACTCCTTGCGGACCATAACGAGTGACCGAGCCCGTGTACAATAATTCGTCGCTATCTTCCTCTTTCGAACTCGTCGGTATGACATATGAAATGATTAAGAAGTAATAAATTTATCACTCGTTTTGCCTGGGTCATACTTAAATATACTTAAAACTGAGAAAATATGGCAATTTGGAACAAGGGATTCTCGACGTAAGAGGTTGAAAGGCCAACACGTCCTGCTTCGTTACTCCTCGAAAGCTTAAACTTATCTCACACTTGCTGTTGAGGCAATGCGTGATTGATTAAAAGTCATTTGGGAAATGATAGAATCAGGATTTATAGATCGTGCAATATACAGCTACTCGTAAAAGTGTTTGAACATTTATAGAAACTTTTTGTAAATTATACGATACCGTGTGTGATGTAAAATACATTTTATTATAGTACTTTATTTATTACCATCGTGATTACATTGCTCAAGTTTAACGTAAATATATACTATAATATACATGCAACGTAATGTAAAAAATATATATATTTATATTTATGTATATTAATATATATATATAATATATAGTGTAATATATTGTATAGTATGTGTATTACTGTATATATGTATAATATGTATATTATAATATAGTGTAATATACTGTATATTATGTATATGTATAATATATAATGGTATATTATAATATATAGTATAATACACTATATAGTATATTATAGTATGTATATTGCTGTATATTATTTATATGTATAATATATAATTGTATATTATAATATATAGTGTAATATACTGTATAGTATGTATATTAACTGTATATCATATATATATAATATATGACAGTATATTATAATATATAGTTTAATATACTATATAGTATATTACAGTATGTATATTGCTGTATATTATGTATATGTATAATATATAACTGTATATTATAACATATAGTGTAATATACTATATAGTATGTATATGTATAATATATTACTGTATATTATAATATATAGTGTAATATACTGTATAGTATGTATATGTATAATATATAATTGTATATACAGCTGAATATTATAATATATAGCGTAATATACTGTATATTATAATACATATAATATGCATATACCGTACGATATATAGTATATAATATACAGTGTACAGTATAATAATAATATATATAATATATATATATAATAATGCTATACGTAATAATTAATCATAATAATTGCACTAGCTTGTTAACACATCAATTATTTAATTATTGAGTACAGAAACCAAGTAAACATTTTCCACAGTTCAAAAATATCTTTCATTCTCGATCATACTTCAAAGAGAAGGAAGGGGGGGGGCGAAGTTATATTTTGAATTCTACCAAGTTTAACCTAAATCACCAATAAAACCGTGGCTTTAGAGCCCCTCGGAAGCGTGTGCTTGACAGGGAAATCTGTGGAAGTGATGCTCTTTGAGTATGAAAAGCCGCGTCTACACGGAACTGCGTTCTCAACTGAAAACACGATTCACCAATAGCTCGGTCGTTTAACAGCTGAAACATTCCCCTCGTGGAAATTCTACCGTCTTCAGTGAAGTTTCAGCGGGGCGGCAGCTTTCGAAAGTTGAATTTATTTTCTGTCAAACGATCCCGAGAATTAAACGCACTCCGAAAGCAGCGCGAACCACTCGAAAGACGGTCGGACGATCTCGAAATTTCTAAGAATCGTCGTTCCGACACAATTTCGTCGTGCAAATATTTTTAAACAGCCGAAATAAATTTTCGGGGCATTCATTGAATTTTTATACATTATATTTGTAATATTTATATTATTATGTTGTTTATAAATATATTTATAATATTTATATTGTATTATTTATAATTATATTTATATAACATATAATAGGGTATTTTGAAGCTTGAAGTTCGAATTTAACATGTTCTTTATAGATAAGTAAAATGTCATGTAGCAGAAACGCCATAAATGCTTCACTGAAGAAGTTATAACAAAAAGATATGGAACGTAAAATCGTACATATATTATAATGTCAACTGATATCAAAGTGGTATTAAATCTATTGTGAACCAAACTTGAACTTCTGTCGAATTTCTATTATAAACAAAATAAATGACTCGAATGGTTCTGGTAGTAGATATTTAGAACCTGAGTATTCAATTGATTCAGAAATTATAAAATCATTTGTACATACAATGTAATTAGTTTTAACCGACACGTCCAGTCTTATAATTCCAGTAATTCCATCAAAAGTAAAGTTTGATCCACAATTGAATCCGACTTAAGTTGGATTAATTCTAATTTAATTGATTGCTAGTTCAATGTCCTTTTTACTTTTCATTGTCTAGAAATCGATACTCTTTGTCTCGTAGAACATTGTAGAATGAAAATTAAAAAAAAAATACCAGCAGAAAATCAAGTAACATAAATTGTCAAGGATAAATTACATTTATTTAACAAAGTCAAACTGTTTGAGAATTTAATTGAACACGCTGTTTCACATTGTCGCTTTCATCACTGGAGCGTGCAGAATTAAACAAATGGAATCTAGATTGAAATTCGTTTCATCTGCCAAATATAATAGTGAGCACACTATTTTACGTATTTTATATATTTCTTCATATTACCTGCACTATGTATAATTATCTTCGAATTCGCTCAATTTAACCTCTTGCTACGCACGTCGGGAATTTTTTGTCCCAAAATTGCGATATTCCCTCGGTTTTAAGTATATTTTAATACACTATATTATTTAAAAGAAAATAGACGAAACAAATAATAAATTTATTACTTCTCAATAATCGTACCGACGGATTCAAAAAGAAGACAGAATTATTGTATACGGGTTCGGTTCACTCGTTATGGTCCGCAGTCAGTTGCCAGCGCAGGTGTTTAAAAGATCGCGGTTCGTTTCTCACTGGAATTTCGTTTCTCGATTTCTCGAATCGAAGGTGAAACGATCCGTCGATTTCCGATATTATTCGTCCGCTTTGATAATCTTCTGTTTCAATCGTTCAGACGGAAAGAAATTCACCTCTCGTTCACCGAGTCGTTCGTTGCTTTTATATACATTGTAATTATCGGGGGCAGATAAAGAGGAAGTCGTTGGTTCGCCGGGGAGACAAAGTGCTCGACCGGTAGATGAACTTCCTGCGAGCCAGGATCCATAATCCTGATCCCGTGACATCCGGCTTCCTTCGTTCGTTCGAAGGGTTACCTCAGGTCGTTGCCACTGAGTCTTTTCCTAGAATTACTCGAATACTCTAGCTTGATTTTTATTTCTCTCGTCGCTGGATGTTCCTTGTTTTCTTAACTTGATCTAGTCTTTCGTTTTCCACGTTTCTGTTTCTTTTCACTTTTCACGATTTTTTTCTCCAAGGCGGTAAGCGTGGTGGACGTGGCTAGGTCCATTGTCTACAGGATGTCTTTGAAATCGTGTGGATATATAATATAAAATCCGGCCAGGTGATTCTACGTGAAAAAATAAGTCGAAGAAAAAAGGAAAAACTTCACTTTCGAGTTGGAAAATTTTCCAATTCTAAATACTTGAATATAACTTTGATTCTAGACATGACAGAAATTAATAAGAGAGTGTCCTACATTCAAAAATGAGTAAAGAATGTAGAATGAAGTCTTTTCAGCTTAGTTTTAAAGAAAATGGGCTGGATATGCTTTGTTGGAAGTTGTCTTGCACGTGTACTTGATGAGCTTTCAAACTCGATTTTCTCGAAATCGTCACATGGAAAGATTTTGTTCTTCTTTTTTTCTTACTTTTGACTGTGGAATCACGCCGGTTGTGACACAATTTCGAAAACAATCTGTATATTTGATAAAATTGTAGTAAAACATAGTAAAATATAGTAAAATATAGAAAAATAATAGTAAAATATAGTAAAACATAGTAAAACGTAGCAAAACATAGTGAGACATAGTAAAATATAGTAAAATGTAGTAAAACATAGTTCAACATAGTAAAATATAGTAAAATATTGTAAAATAATGGCATAATATAGTAAAATGTAGTAAAACATAGTAAATCATAGTAAGACATAGTAAAACATACTAAACACAGTAAGACTTACTAAAACATAGTAAAACATAATAAGACATAGTAACACATAGTAAAACATAGTAAAACATACTACAATGTAATAAAACATACTACAACATAGTAAAACGTAGTAAAACATAGTGAGACATAGTAAAATATAGTAAAATGTAGTAAAACATAGTTCAATATAGTAAAATATAGTAAAATATTGTAAAATAATGGCATAATATAGTAAAATATAATAAAACATAGTAAATCATAGTAAGACATAGTAAAACATACTAAACACAGTAAGACTTACTAAAACATGGTAAAACATAATAAGACATAGTAACACATAGTAAAACATAGTAAAACATACTACAATGTAATAAAACATACTACAACATAGTAAAACGTAGTAAAACATAGTAAGACATAGTAAAACATAGTAACACATAGTGAAATATAGTAAAACATAGTAAAATATAGTAAAACGTAGTAAAACATACTAAAACATAGTAAAACATACTACAACATAGTAAAACAGTAAAACATAGTAAAACGTAGTAAAACATAGTAAAACATAGTAAGACATGGTAAAATGTAGTAAATAGTAAATAGTATAATATAATAAAACATAGTAAAACATAGTAAAACATAGTAAGACATGGTAAAATGTAGTAAATAGTAAATAGTATAATATAATAAAACATACTACAACATAGTAAAACATAGTAAAACATAGTAAAACGTAGTAAGACATAGTAAAACATAGTAAAATATAGTAAAATTTAGTAAAATATGCTATCTTGAACAACGCCGATTTTATGGTTACTTCTTGATCCTTGACTAAAAATATTGTGGACCTTTCTCGTTGCTTACAACGTATTTTTCTCTGACTCGTACTTTGGTCTTTGACCGAATCTCAGAGCTCCGGTTGTAAACGTATCCTAGAGATCCATTAGGCTACGTTTATATTAGGCAATTTCGATCGACCCGTGTAAACACAGTGTCAACGAAGTTGAAACGATTCCTGATTGTTCAAAGTAGTCCATTGGTCTATTTAGCTTCCAGTCGAATCGATCGCCACTAAATTGTTCACTGTCACAGTAAACACACGAACGTGTTCGACGAAGTTGGAACGTTCTCTGACCGTCGTTCTTGGTTGAACGACCTGCCCGTTTTAATTATAGTTTAATCGTGTAAATATTGAAAAGTCACTCGTCGAGCGACTGCTTCGAGCCAATAAACGCGGCAAGATTACTTTGGGTAATAGACAGAATCAGTAAATTTATCAGGTTAATGTTTATAAGACATTTTAATCCTCGAAAATCACTTTTTTTTTATATCCTATTTATTTCTCGGGCAATTATTTCTTTCAACTTCAAACTTGTAAAACGTGTTTTTCTTTTTTTCATTTTTCCCTGTCTTCCACGATGAAAGTATTTCAAAACTTATACATTATACATTATACAAAGAAAAAAAGAAAATTTCATAATTTTATTATATTGTTAAAAAGTTAATGTAATTGTGTGTTGTCTTATATGTTAAAAAGTTAATTATACTGTTAAAGTTAATGTTTCTCTATTTTCATTTCTCATTTTTTCATCACGTATGAAAGTATTTCAAAATTTATTTAAAACATTTAATTGAAGGAAAAAAAAGAAGAATTCATAATTTTATTAAAATGTTACAGATATTGTGTGACACGTACAGTCCACGAGGTGGTTGAACAATAGTACCATTTCACAGAAATACTACTTCGAAAGAAATATTCGCGGAAATGGAAATTTTAAGCCATTGTTCAATATTGTTACGAATAATTGAGTTTCCATTGTTGAACATGAGTTTCCATACGTGAATGGAGAGAAAATTAATGAAGAGAATCTGTAAATAAAACGAGAGAAAATGCAAAGATATTAGAACACATTGCGAGGAAAATACGTATGTAGATTATTTCTCGAATGGTCAAGTTTTAACTGTATTTCATTGCTCTATGCTTTACTGTATTTCTATTGTCCACTGAACGATTGTATTTATACAATATACACAATTTTATTCTGTAGTCAAAATCGTTTTACACTCCCATCGTGTGCAGAAAACCATAGAATGAATATATATAGAAAATATATAGAAATAATATTTTAACATAGTAATATAGTAATTAAGTAACATTTTAAGTATAATTTAAATATAATATAATAATTAATTAAGTAATATTTTAACACATGAATATCTATAAAATTTTCAAGAAAAATTCGTCGACATTTCATTCGTTTGGAAAAATCGTGTGACAAGCTCGAAATAAACTTTAAATGAAACACAGAAAATAGAAATTGATAAGAATAATATTCCAGAGAACTTGAAGTTATTTAGAATTTAAAATTACAATAACAACTAAATACTACACAACCATGTGACTAAGAATATAAAATATTGAAGATAAATATAAAACATAGGTACATATAATAAACATAATAATTATAATTACATATAAATTACAATAAATCATTATATATTATATCAATTATATAAATTATTACATGTTATATACTAATTACATAACAATAAAATACGTGCAATTTTTCAAAAACACCGACGCTGAATAACACTCAAAAATTCCCCCGTGAAAAGACAGAGACGAAAGCAAGCTCGACTTTACGAAAGTCACAAAGAAAGAAAAGAAACAAAAATAAGATTTCGCCAAAGAGAATTAGTGACGCCAACAATGACAAATCTCGTTTCGTTTGATTTCAGCGTACCCACGGTAGAATGCAAAACGGAGAACAGAGGTGCACGAGGTCCCGGGGGACGTCCTGCCCCCCTCTTGCGTTCCAGAACATTACCAGCCATAGTCACGCCCGGTTTGAGTATCCTTCAGGCGCAGATCGATGCTCGTTACAACGGTAAGTCGGTCGATTGATCGAGCTTTTTCTCGCGGTAACTTCATATCCGACGAGTGCAACGTCGCTTTCGTGAATGATTTTACAGCTGCGTCGACGGGTTTGTCCGCCCCCCATGCTACAGAGAGCGGAACATCCGCGAAACGTGGAAGCACCGCTTCCCACAGTGCCAAGCTACTCGCGCCGAGGATATCCTTTACCGACGACACGATAGGTAAGCAGGCGAGGGCTCGTTTCACCGCTTGGAATTCCACTCGCCGAATGGAGAGTTCGGTTTACAGAAAGATGCGCTTGGAAACTTTTCGTCCATTTCCTTTCATTTCTGGAGAATATCGTTTCTCTTAATTAATAAGTAATTATTTTCTACAGCAATTTATCAATCCGTTTGCTTGCAATTCTTTTCAGTCGATTTACGATCGAATTCTCGATCAGTTTATTTTTTTTTTTTCTTTCGAATCTTAGCTCATCTCTTTACCAAGAGTCTGTTCTTTTTTTTTTTTTAATTTGATTTCGAGATTACGAAAGGACGTCGAAATTTTTTGTCGATAACTCTACGATTTTGCAAAATTTACGGAGATTGTAGTATTTGTGATATTTTAGGATCGATCATTATGTCTGCCGCTTTTACAGAACGTACGATGTGACATATGCGTGATAAATTTGTGTCGATTTTTCAATTTCTGTGTCACTATAGAATTAAAAGGCAATGTCTGAAATTAGAAAGAATCCAGAGATAAGTGTAATAATCAAATTTCCGTAGAAGCACAACTATATCAGGTGAATAATATAATTTATTTTAACGTTAGAAAGAAATTTTTTTTTGAAATTTCGAGGAGATTGGGAAAATACATTTTTCTCAAAATCAAATGAAATGTCGGTTTTCATAATACTTTAATGCACGTTATATCGCACGATAATACTTTAATAATACTCAATTTCTATTTTTATTCGTCGATCATTCTCACATAGAGAAAGTTTCTCCTCTAAATTCCCGATAAATTCGATATTCCAATAATCGATCGTTTCATTAATCGATGCATTGGCATTCGAAATTGTGCTATGAGATTTTCAAGAGTCATCCTCTATGAAAACTTGAATTTACATAATCGTCTGACGATAACAAGCTATCTGAGAAGTAATGCAAATCATTCTTCTGACGCATCCTATTCACTATTATATTTACAAAAAGTTCCTTTTTCACTCCTTTTATTTGTTGCCAGACTTTCCATAGATTAATATGCCGATAATCGATCATTCCATTAATCGGTGTTCTGCTAATCTAGATTTTACCATGACAGTTTCAATGGTCTTCGACCATAATAGCCTAGATTTGCATACAATTCGTACAAAAGCACGTTTCAAAAGAAGTAAGAATTTTTATTTTTGGTAAATGAATATTTTTTTTTTTTTTTTTTGGTTTTTTTGTACCACTGAAATTTTAATTAATTGCAACTTCTGGCCATTGAATTAGGGCCAGTTTTCACGTGCCTAAGACAAATTTTAAATGAGAAATCCCGAAAATTAACTGAAAGTATGCACACATACAAATAATAATTTAAGCTTTGATACTTGATGAAACTTGTAATTAAATCTCGTCCGAATGCTTCAATTTTGCTATATATATATATATGTGTGTGAAAATGACTAATAGGACAGCCAAAAGCTGCATAATTAACGCTGTAATTATCAAATTGGTGAAAATTACAATCATAGAAAATTTACGTTCAAGTTGTACAATTTTCGGAGGTTCGAATGATTTCTCGTAAAATGAATAAAAGCTCATCTGTTATTCACTGCGTCGTGAAATTTGTGATATTTGATTCTGATATCACTTTGTACGATATTTTAATCGTTGGTTCTAAAACATAAAAAATCAAACAACATTTTCCTCTCGATCTTAATTCAATCGTACCATAAACTCTTCAAAACGTATGACACCGTAATTTCTCCTCGCTGATAATTCCGCTCTTGCTCCATTCTTTTCTGCAAAATGAGATCTTCCACTTAAAGAATTCTTCCCCTTTTTATTCGAAGAACGTCGCGTCTCGGACTCGGGACCACCGCGAGAATCCTCGAAGGAACACTCCAGCAGAAGCGGCCGACTGAGTACATCCAGCATCGGCGGTTCTCAACCTTTGACCAGATTGGCAAGACTCCTGAACCAAAGGCCGAGCTTCACGCCGAGCGACGAAATTCCACGGAGGCTCTCCTGGGAAAGGTACGTCGTCGAGTTTTTAAATTTCGCTGTGGTGGTCGCGCGAAAAAGAGAGGAAAAAAGGGGAAATGAGAAACTGGAAAGAAATTGGCACGAGACTTTGCTTCGCAACGGATTACTTACCCTGTTATTACTTTCCCCGTAACAGTCGAAATCGATACGATTGGACATTGAATGGCTTTCAGGATTCGTTCGTCAGGGTGTCCATAAAGTCTCTTTGCAGTTTCAAGAATTTATTACGAGGGCAAACGGAAAGACAGACGAGTGGAAATTATTACAAAATGAGACGTGTATATTCAAGTTTTCTTTTTCTTCGAAACCTCTCCACCTACGGAAAAATCACTAGTACCACACGAGGGTCTCTTCAATGGCTAGTAAACTGATTTTAACAAAGTATTTAATATCGAGTAATTTACTTTGGCAAAGTATTTTTATGTCTGCAGAACATTTCGTAGAAAATTGGAACTTTAATAAATACTGTCGCGAGTCACTATACATCAACTCGGTCCTTCGACGTTTTCCAGGCTGTCACGCGATGGATTCTCGTTTTCGACGCGAACGCGACGTGATATACGGTGTGTCCATAAAGTCTCTTTACAATTTCAAAAATTTATTACCAAGGCAAATGAAAAGGCAGGCAAGTGGAAATTATTAAAGAATGAGACGAATATATTCAAGTTTCTTCTGATTCATTTGATACACCGTTAGTTGCACGAAGCACATCAAGACGGTACTCGATTTCTTACACGATCGATGTTTTTGGGTCTCAGATGTTCTTGGTCGTCCACTCCTCCCTTTATCGAACACTGTCCCCGTCTCCATAAATTTCTCGTGCAATGCACGAATAGATGGACGTGACGGTGGATCTCTTTCACACTTAGTTCTGAATTTTCGCCGAGTCTATAGATCCGATTTGGTTTCAATAAACCGTGATACACACTGTGCCTTCTCTTGACGAGTGGCCATTTTGTAAAGGGTTCATTTAACAGTATCTTGTTCATCAACAAGGTACATGAAATGCAACGTGATAAAAACCTTGATAACAACCGAGTGCATGGAACGAATCTGACAGAGATGTCTCGTCAATTGCCTTTGTAACAAATTTTCGAAATTGTAAAGAGACTTCATGGACACCCGCGTGGGTTGATGTTAAAGATATCGCGTATCGAACAAAGTATAGTAATTGTACTATACTTCCAGTTTCATGTATCTGTATTTCTACTTTCTTTGACATGATGAGAGAAGACGTTGTTGCAAATAAGAAACGCCGAGGTTTCGAAATCGTAAAATTTATTACAACTTGTATTTTGCGTGTACCTAATCTTTCAAAGTTCTTTCTCACCACACCCCCCCCCCTCCCCTCGTATTTAATTGCACTTGAGGCCTCTGTCGTCCCCTCGAATCGTTCCAACTTCGAGAAACAATGTTCTAGAATCTAGTCAAAGCCGAGTTTTGGATTCCCGGCTGATAAATTCCGTCAGTTACGTTCAATTCCTAGCATCGAACATTGATTCGCGTTAATTCAGTGGGATGATAATGGGATCCGTGGAATTACAATGGTACAACAGAATAATAACATTGTTGGTGAATACGGAATTTCCGTATATTGCATCGGTGGCTAAGTAGTCCCGTTGTTACGAATTTGCGCGTGTTGCCAGTTCTAGAACTTGCATAACTTTCCACCGAAATTATTGCAATTTCCCTCTTTCAAATGGATATCTTAATTCATGCAGGTTATCAGTTTCTGGAATTTGTATATTTTTGGGTTAACAGTTCACCGTGATTTCCTTCTCCAAATGAATTGACCGAACCTCCTAATTCATGCAAGTCACTAATTCTGTGATTTGCATATTTTCTAAAAAATATCTCTTTTTTAAGTAAATCTAACGAACATTTTAATTTATGCAAGTCGCTCGAAGAATTTGTATATTTTTAGATCAAAGTTGCCGTAATTTCCTTTCTCGGATGAATTCAACCAGCATTTTAATTTATGCAGATCGTCGGTCCCGAATATCGAAAATTTCTGGATCGAAGTTAGTACAATTTCCTCTTTCAAATTCTTAAGCTCAAATAAAAAGAACGTGTCCCAAAGTAAGTATTGTTCTTTTTTTCTTTAATAACCTACAAATCGAATTAATTTCTGCACTTGATACTAATCTTGATATTTTGTTCATTTCAATAGTCACCTAATCGGCTCCGCGATTTTTCTTATTTCAACAATAATATTAAAATAATAATATTATAATGTTAAAATATTATGTTACAACAGTCATAATAGTATATTTTTATATTTTTATAATACTATATATTGTATAGTATATTTTTGTATTTCTACGTTATAATAATATTAATATTAACTTTTAATATTATTATTATTAAATATTATAATATATTTTTATATTTTTATAATACTACATATTCTATAATATATTTTTGTATTTCTACGTTATAATAATATTAATATTAACTTTTAATATTATTATATTATTATTATTTAATATTATAATATAGTATATTTTTATATTTTTATAATACTATGTATTGTATAGTATATTTTTGTATTTCTACGTTATAATAATATTAATATTAACTTTTAATATTATTATTATATTATTATTATTTAATATTATAATATATTTTTATATTTTTATAATACTACATATTGTATAATATATTTTTGTATTTCTACGTTATTATAATATTGATATTAACTTTTAATATTATAATATTGTATATTTTTATATTTTTATAATACTATATACTGTATAGTATATTTTTTTACTTTTACGTTATAATAATATTAATATTAACTTTTAATATTACAACTATATTATTATTATTTAATATTATAATATTACTATTTTAATATTTATATTTTTATATTATAATATTGTGATAGCAAAATAATAATACTATAATAGTATTATAAAATAAGAATATTTTTCTCATTTTAATAATAATCCAAACATTTTCCAAATATTCGAACACTTTCGCTTCTCTTATCGACGCGTTGCCCTCGCAAAGTGTCTTTTTACTGAGAAAACAGCGTTGCTCCAGTTCTAAACAACGTATAAAAAAAAAAATTGCAAGATACCAAGAGTGCTAAGATTAATAGCAACGTCTTTCGTTGTCACGTCCAAGTAAATTAACCAAAATTCATCATCGCGGACCAGTGTGCAAACGAGGCTCATTCGAAACTAAACTCCCGGGCATCTCTCATTCTTATCTCGCTCGAAATTGCTTCTATCCAGCGACGAATCACTGTTATCTCTCATCGACACGGGGAAAAACAGGCGAGTTGTTCGAGCCATTCCGAAAGGGAGAGGCAGCAAGCTCGGAGGCGGCCTAACCTTTCTCTCGCTAAAATTACATGGCCGACATCATCATCGGCGTCACCCTCGTATTCCCTCGGGTGGATTCACGTGAGATTCGTCGACGTGATCGTCCAACGATCGATAGACATTATTTTAAAAAGAACTGTGAATACAGGGTGTCCATAAAGTCCCTTTACAATTTCAAAAATTTATTGCCGAGACAAGTGAAAAGACAGACAAGTGGAAATTATTACAGAATGAGACGTATATATTCAAGTTTCTGTTTTGCGTCATTTAATATACACCTCTATATGGGCACCATTAATTGCTCGATTTCTTGCCACGTTCGCTGTAGCATACCCTCATCAATGGTGGCAATGGCGTCAGTGATCCCCTGCTCTAGATTGATGTCCCGTACTTTGTGCTATAAATTATAGTTATATAACATTTGTAATTAAATGTTGAATCGTTAAAATAAAGTAACACGGCGGCCTTTTAATCTTGTCGGGGAAATTTATTGTTTAATTTGACGATTCACGATAAGAAATACTTAAACTATATTTATGTATTGTTATTATGATTTATGATTAAAAATTTTAGAAAGTAATATTTTAAATCAAAATGTAGTATATTTAAGAACAAACGAATTATAAAAAATTCCATTTTTGAACAATTACTTTTAATATTAACTTGAAAGAGGATTTCGTAGTAAATTAATTTAATTATTTTAATTGGTGTACAAATTAGGAAGTATAGTATAAGTATATATATTTGTACTATACTTTGTTCGATACACGATATCTTTTACATCAACCCACGTGGGTGTCCATGAAGTCTTTTTACAATTTCGAAAATTTGTTACAAAGGCAATTGACGAGACATCTCTGTCAGATTCGTTCCATGCACTCGGTTGTTATCAAGGTTTTTATCACGTTGCATTTCATGTACCTTGTTGATGAATAAGATACTGTTAAATGAACCCTTTACAAAATGGCCACTCGTCAAGAGAAGGCACAGTGTGTATCACGGTTTATTGAAACCAAATCGGATCTATAGACTCGGCGAAAATTCAGAACTAAGTGTGAAAGAGATCCACCGTCACGTCCATCGATTCGTGCATTGCACGAGAAATTTATGGAGACGGGGACAGTGTTCGATAAAGGGAGGAGTGGACGACCAAGAACATCTGAGATCCAAAAACATCGATCGTGTAAGAAATCGAGTACCGTCTTGATGTGCTTCGTGCAACTAACGGTGTATCAAATGAATCAGAAGAAACTTGAATATATTCGTCTCATTCTTTAATAATTTCCACTTGCCTGCCTTTTCATTTGCCTTGGTAATAAATTTTTGAAATTGTAAAGAGACTTTATGGACACACCGTATATCACGTCGCGTTCGCGTCGAAAACGAGGATCTATCGCGTGACAGCTGGAAAACATCGAAGGACCGAGTTGATGTATAGTGACTCGCGACAGTATTTATTAAAGTTCCAATTTTCTACGAAATGTTTTGCAGACATAAAAATACTTTGTCGAAGTAAATTACTCGATATTAAATACTTTGTTAAAATCAGTTTACTAGCCATTGAAGAGACCCTAATGTGGCACCAGTGATTTTTTCGTAAGTGGAGGAGTTTTTTAGTTTTCCATCGTTTTTCAATAAAGTCGTATTTTTTTTATTATTATTTTGACAGCTTGACATTATTATTATCTTTTAACTATTGTGTTTTGTATATAATGTCATAAATATTTAAATATTTAATATTATAAAGATATATATTTATATAATTATAAATAAAAATATTAATTGAAAACAGAAAATTTAATATTATAAAAATATATATAATACTTTATATATATATATTTTAATCTACGTATGTTGAAAAATTATCAACTTTGACCAATAGTTATATAATTTTGTAGAATTGCTTGATATGACTTTCGGAATACCTTATTTTGAAATTTTGCTACACTGGTTATAGATGATTGTAATAATTTAGATTAGATAATTGACGACAAGTAATATGTAGTGGTATGAAGTAATATAAAGTAATTTATGTTAACTAAAATTTAGGATATTTGATTCGTTTGTGGTTTACATTCTACGTGCTGGAGATTGGCATATATAATAGTAAAATTCGAGATTAATTATTGATAGGTTCAGAAACCAATCTCGTTAGAGATAATTTATGCCATGCAAATATCCTTTTGTTGTTAAAGTTTTCAGTCGATGATGGAACAGTTTACTCATTGTAATAATATGATCATTATAATATTTGGCATTATATTACGATATAATAGTTAATTATATACATTGTAGCTAAACTGTTTCATGTTTTGTACGGCACAAGTTGCCTCTAATGGAAAATAATTTACACTGATCGGCTTCTAAGCCCTCTGACTATAAATGACATTTGATCTATATTAAACAACTAACATTTTCTCACAGAAATCACAAAAATATTTAAGCATAATTTTTATTTATAGCTCTGGTGCTCGTCAAATTTTGAAGAACAAAATTCGAATAAACACCTTTTATTAGAAAATTAATATTGTCAAAATTGTAAACGTTTTTCAATCTTGGTGTCGAAACGAGTGTTTCGAATCCTCCTCCATTTCTGTTTGTAGGAATTTCTGAAAAATACGAGCCTACTCTTCAACGACTGAAAAATGGCATTAAATACAAAATATCAGTGAAACGGAACACGTTCGGCGAATTTTTCAAAGAATGCGTGGTTCTTTCATACAAAGGAAAAAAAAAACGTGCGTGGGAGTGCGAGGAATGTAGAAGACCTTTTGTAACTAAAAAAAGAAGAAGAAACGATGGGGTAATCTATTGTTCTCGTGCTGTACAATAGCTTCTGACGCGGAAAAGCTTTGAGAATATTAATTTAGAATGTCAAAGTACAAGACAATTAAATCTATAAAATGAATGTGAAAAGTAGCAATGGAATTCAGATTATAAAATACAAAATAAGAAAATACAAAGTAATTGAATATAAATACTTAAAAATATGAAATTTATTAAAATACTGATTTTTTTAATCCATGTTCGTTGGAACTTTTTCTTTTATTATTTGACGAATACTTTTATTTATTATTGAAATCTTTCTTCCATCCTAAATAAAATATTATATAAACTGTATATAAAATATAAATAAAAATAATTAGAACCAATGTAAGGTATAAAATACTTCTTGTATGCGTAATATATCCTATTTTTAATATTTTAAATATGTATATTTATACTAATTATATTATAATATACATATATATTATAATATACATATATATTAAATATAAATAATTATTTAAATATAATAATTATTTTATAATATAATATTTTATTATAAAACATATAATAAAATATATAAATAATAAAATTAATTACAATATATATATAAATTAATAGAAAATTTTATTTCTATATTATGAATTCAAATCATATCATTATTTATCAAGGATGTGTGTAAGACAATATTCGTATATTATATTAATTTTAAATTTATATTAACTGTATTATATTATATTAATTTTAAATTTATATTAACTTTATTATATTACATTAATTTTAAATTTATACTAACTTTATTATATTACATTAATTTTAAATTTATATTAACTTTATTATATTACATTAATTTTAAATGTATATCAACTTTATTATATCATATTGATTTTAACTTTATATTGACTTTATTATATCATATTAATTTTAAATGTATATCAACTTTATTATGTCATATTAATTTTAAATTTATATTGACCTTATTGTATCATATTAATTTTAAATTTACAGTGACAATCGTGTCTCGTTACGGGGTTGACAGAAATAAATAAACGAAATTTCGAAAACAAACGGGGAAAGACAGATACAACACGTTCTCTTTTTACATACGAATATTCTTCTGCAATGGACGGTCGATGAGTATAACACTTCCGCCAAACGTTGTGTGCGCGCTTTATTCGCGCGGAACGGTCCCGCGAGGATGTGGAAGTTCAATTTGCAAATGGACACGACCCGGTTTTCGGCCAAGCTAGACAACCCAGCCGAGAAAACAAAACACGCGGCGCGATATCGCTGCGAAATTCGAAAATATTACCAGCTTCGTGGATGAAAGCATATTTACTCGGCTATCGGCTGGTTTAAAGCTCTCTCGACTAACCGCGATCCGGACGAGTTTTTTGCTATTTGATTGGTGATCCGGTCGATGAAGTTGAGATTTATGAAGCAGTTTCCTCTGTGCTTCGTATATAGAGGAGTTTCTTTTTTTTTTTTTTTTCTTTTCTTTTTCTAACGAAACTTTGTTGGTTGGAAACAGTGCCATAGATAGAAATAGGGAAGACTGTCGAGGTTCTATCGAAATGTTGAAATGAAAATATTCGATACGAAGGGGGGGGGGGCTCGTAACAGGAGAGCAGAAATAAATCGATATTCAATCAGTGTAATAACTGAAGCCAGACTGATCAGTCACCTATTTCACGCAAAATTTTTATTTTCGTTAGTCGTAAAGGATTTGTTTTCACGAGTTCGCAAAACTCCACTGCACGAGCCATAAATTGAAAGTGTAGAAAGTATTGGCGTATAAATATTAGTTTGTTTCTCATAATTTACATTATTTCTTTGCATTATTTTTACGTGCATGTGAAATGCCGTTTTCTTCGAGTTTTATTATTAATTATTAATTGCGGATTTATGGGAATTGTCCTTAGAAGTGTACGTGTGTGAATATTGTTTCAAAACATTATGGATATTTTATGTATTTTTTTTCACGTTGTGTACAGTCTATGCAAGTTTGCACTTTGAAATTTCCCATAAATATAAAAATACAAAATCTATAATTGCAACTCTAATTACAACTATGCTGTAAATTTACACGTATATTTAATCTTATGAATAGACCGCGGATTTTTTATCCATTTATATAAAAATTTTACCGTATATATGTAAAATGAGAAAATATAAATATATTATATAAATATATTGAAATATATATATGAAATATAATATTTTACAATATAGTATAAAGTGTAATATTTTAAAATATAGTATAATGTATAATATTTTATACTATATTGTATAAAGTATAATATTTTACAATATGGTATAAACTACAATATTTTACAATATAGTATAAAGTGTAATATTTTATAATATATTATAAAATGTAATATTTTACAATATAGTATAAAGTATAATATTTTACAATATAGTATAAAGTATAATATTTTACAATATAATATAAAGTATAATATTTTATAATGTAGAATAAGGTATAATATTTTACAATATGGTATAAAGTGCAATATTTTACAATACAGTATAAAGTGTAATATTTTATAATATATTATAAAGTATAATATTATACACTGTAGTATTAAGTATAATATTTTATAATATATCATAAAGTATAATATTTTACAATATAGTATAAAGTGTAATATTTTACAATATAGTATAAAGTACAGTATTTTACAATATAATATAAAGTATATTTTATAATATAGTATAAAGTGTAATATTTTATAATATAGTATAAAGTGTAATATTTTATAATATATCATAAAGTATAATATTTTACAATATAGTATAAAGTGTAATATTTTACAATATGGTATAAAGTGCAATATTTTACAATACAGTATAAAGTGTAATATTTTATAATATATTATAAAGTATAATATTATACACTGTGGTATAAAGTATAATATTTTATAATATATCATAAAGTATAATATTTTACAATATAGTATAAAGTGTAATATTTTACAATATAGTATAAAGTGTAATATTTTATAATATATTATAAAGTATAATATTATACACTGTAGTATAAAGTATAATATTTTATAATATAGTATAAAGTGTAATATTTTATAATATAGTCGGTCTTCTACCTTTTTATTTATATTTCCAACGATATAAATACGCATTGAAATACTTATGAAATTCACAAGAAAGATATGAAAACTTCGTGTATCATGCGGTTTTCTTGTCTGCAATTTAAATTTTCGAAAGATTTCTACAAAGGTAAATTCATAAAATTTCAAACGATCAAATTTTTTAATCCAAATTTTATTCTTTCCATTCTAAGAATTTCCAATTTCTAAAATTCTCTACAAATGTGGAATATTAAAACAGGACGAGTCGTTGAGGAAGTATAATCACATTAAGTGGGAATTATGGAAATTACAATACATTGATATTATAATATTAAATTTGTAATTAATTGATCGTGACGTTATAGCATTAATCTAGAATATATCGAAGAAACTCCGCGCGATTACGTCAATTGCAGCTGACATGCACCCAGTCTAATAATAAATAAGTCCTTCGTTCCCTGAAATATTATACAAATTGTGACCAACCGGGATTAAGAATGAAACGAAGGTTACATGAAATAAAGTTGATTTTGCTTTCGAGAAACGCGGCTAGGTATTTTTAACGCTGCGACCCTGCCGATACGAGATTGATAATAATTAAATTTGAATTTATTACTCCGTGAAGTTCAGCTTTGATTGCTGAACTTCAACGTTGATTGCTTGATCGGCGCATATGCGTAATACGAATACGGTCCAGATGAAAGTAACAAGATTCAATGCTTTTTTTTTTTTAAGTTGTTGTGTAAATGTTATTGATCAAACGGTATTAATTTTGATGCGATGTTTACAGACACAGACACGCACGCGTAAACTGCAGATTAATATATTGGCAATCCTTTTCCTTTTCAAGCAATGTATTAATGGCTTGCTACATTCACATAACGAGAAGATTTTATTTCCTGCTTTTTGTAGGAATTATTAATCTTTATGAGAAGATATGAGATATCTTGTGTTATATGTTTGTCTGGAAAAAATATTTGGTATCTTTTTATTAGAGCTGCAGTCAGTCACAGAAGTCGAATTTCAAATACGTATTTAAAGAAGAAAAGAAGGAAGATATTTTTGTGGACCTTAATTAATTTTTTATTAACAGTAGATCATTCTCTAAAATACTGACAGTGCTTCATATATATGTTTAAAAGATCATACAAGTAAATTAAAAATATATTAGATTATATACCGTATAGACGTCATTACAATACACGCGTGTGTTTGTATAAAAATGCATTTAATAACATAGGTTTAGATAATTAAAGCGTATTCTGATTATATGATATTATAATAGTAATAAGGATAGATTCTATATCCATAGAAAATTGTGCCAATTGGAAGTTTCGTAATTTTTCATCTTCGCTTTATTTATATTTTCCTATAAACAGATTATGGAAGATGTCAACACTCTTTTAGAATCTGTATAACTGTATTTAACAAATAAATAAATTATCTATAAAAGTAAATGAGTATCTAGAAACAAATAAACAAATTATCTATAAAAGTAAATAAGTATCTATAAAGAAATAAATAAATTATCTCTAAAAGTAAACAAGTATCTATGAACAAATAAACAAATTATTTATAAAAGTAAACAAGTGTCTATGAACAAATAAACAAATTGTTTGTAAAAGTAATTAAGTATCTATAAATAAATAAACAAACTATCTATAAAAGTAAATAAGTATCTATAAACGCATAAACAAATTATCTATAAAAGTAAATAGGTATCTATAAAATACTATAAAGTACGTAAAATATTAAGTATCTGTAGTAAAATCTATAGAAATATAAAATGTTGAAGAACCTTTATTTTTCCTTAAATATTTGAAACTTGCACATGCACATGAATAGACTTTTCATTGGCTGCAAGTTTCACTCCCTCACATCGACATTAGTCAAAAATTTTGTCATTGAGGAAAGAAAGGTCAACACATTGTTAACAATTCATAGTATTTTAATCAGTTACTATATTGCACAATTTTGTAACGAGTCATTTGTCGTGGAACAAAGAGAGATATATCAGAAGGACATGGTAACGTCCACTCTTGTGTCTGACCACGAACAGACCTCCTCTACTTGCGCTTCGTTTCTCTCTTTCTACGTTCGCCTTTTGCATCGTGCTCTCTCTCTCTCTCTCTCTCTCTAACTTCGTGACACGACACATTCAAGCAGATGTGGTATTTCTCATGTTTAAAACGATTTTTTAAACTTACAATGATATTAGCAATAAGAAACAAAGTAATAAGAAATTAATAAGAATAATAAGAAAGAAAAACTTAATAATAACGAGAAGAAAGAAATAAGAGGAAATAATTTTTTTTTTTTCTGCTGTGAGAATGAAGTCTCTCTTGAATGCGTTCAGGTTGAAGGAACTGACCTTTACAGATTGACACACGTGTTGTATTCTTGAACATTCTTCAGGCAAAGGAAATGGAGCGAAATTTTTCTACTTTTTACTTACACTTTAATTGGGGGGATGAGTATGGAAATTTTCCTAACTGATCTATAATGCATTGCAGAACCTGAATTCTGAAGAGAATACTCTTGAGGTTAAAAAATTTTTTAAATTGTTAAAAAAAAACTTTTATCCCTTTTTACATAAAAAAAAGGTTAATTTTTAATAAAAAAAAAAAAACTTGTTGCTTGATTAAAATTTTACTCAAAATGTCGTTTTTGCACCGAAGGAATTACTACGGGTGGAATATTTGACTTCAAATGGTACTTTTTTCACCACTTGCGCTGGCAAACCGATTGCGGACCATAACGAGTGACCAAACTTTCTTTTTCATTTGGGCTCGTCGGTATGACATCACTGGATAGAAATTATTGAGAAGTAATGATAATTTATTGTTCGTTCTGCCTTAAATATACTGTGAAATATACTGTAAAGATTTAATATACTGTGAAGCTTAAATATACTGTAAAAATATTACAATTTTGGAATGAAAAAATCCTCGACGTGCGTGCCACGTCATTCCAGCGCAGAAGGTTAAAGGGCAATTGAACACGAATGAGACGTATCGCTATTTTTATCTCGGACCACTCTGCAAACACACGAGGTTTCATTCAGATTGACAAAGTTCAACTTCCCTCGTTGGTAGGTGGTTTCTTATCTGTTTCACAAATTAGTTGTTCGTTCGACGATCTTCCCTCGAACTTTCTGTCTCTCGGATATAATACTCATCCTGTCGACGTAATACCAGACTTACCTAATCCCGAGACAGCGTCGATCTGCATAGGTGAAGTATAGTCGAATTGAACGCGGCTGAGTAGGTGGCTTTTTATCACGGTTAGCGTTATCTTCTCTTGTGTCTGACCTTTCCTTGGCCATCAAGCCTGAAACCTTATCCCAGAGCCAAGAGGGAAAGCAATTATCTACCCTCTACGCTGGTGTTGAAAATTATTTATAGTTGGCAAGTTTCCTCGAAACAACGCGATGCAACGAAATTTATGTCGCTCGATCATATATCTGACGAATAAATCAGAACCAGCGAGCATCAGCCGGTGGTCGAGACATCGAGAACTAAATTAATTTCACAACGTGTGTACATTGTCTTCATTTTGTAATTGATTTTTTTGTAAAAAAATTAACCGAGGTTTTCGCTATTTCGGTAAATCGAATTGTTTCAGTTTCCTTTCTGAAGGAAGCGAGGATCACTTCATTGTCGAAGTGAAAATTGAAGGAAACTAAGAAATAATTAAAAGTTTGTTGGACAGAAATCGAAGACAGAACGTTTAGGATATTTCAGGAAATGTATCGAACGTTTTATTGGATAGAAATTGAAGGCAAAATATTTGGAATATTTAGAAATTCATCGAGTAAAAGTTAAAGGTTCTTGAAAGAAAGTTTCTCGTTCAAGAATTAAAAATTTATTGGATAAAAATCAGAGACGAAGAGTTAGAAATTTATTGAACGAAAATTACAGGTAAAACGTTTGAAATATTTTGTTAAAAAATGCGAGAAGAATTTATTGCGTACTGTGATATTTAATTTTATTAATCATTCAAAGTGCAACAAAATATCATTAATAAAATAAATAATATTAAATAATAACAAATCAATTGATAAAATAAATATTACCAAAATGAGTCGTTTAAACAAAATAAAGTGTCATTGACGAATCAAATGAAATATTAGTAAAAATTTTAAAATAAAAATCTCTCGATTGAAATCATATTTAATTACCTTGATTAGCCTGTTGCAAAATTACGGATTAGTATTATTTATTTTGCCAATGATATTATTTTAATAAAAATATTTCAATAGAATATTATTTTAATAAAAATATTTTAGTAGAATATTATTTCAATAAAAATATTTTAATAAAATATTATTCTGTTTAAAATAATATCATTGGTAAAATAAATAAGTCATTTAAACGAAATAGAGTGTCATTGACGAATCAAATAAAATATCATTAGCAAAGATTTTAAAGCAAAAGTCTCTCGATTGAAATAATATTTAATTACCTTGATTAGCCTGTTGCAAAACTACGGATTAGTATTATTTATTTTGCCAATGATATTATTTTAATAAAAATATTTCAATAGAATATTATTTTAATAAAAATATTTTAGTAGAATATTATTTCAACAAAAATATTTTAATAAAATATTATTCTGTTTAAAATAATATCATTGGTAAAATAAATAAGTCATTTAAACGAAATAGAGTGTCATTGACGAATCAAATAAAATATCATTAGCAAAGATTTTAAAGCAAAAGTCTCTCGATTGAAATAATATTTAATTACCTTGATTAGCCTGTTGCAAAACTACGGATTAGTATTATTTATTTTGCCAATGATATTATTTTAATAAAAATATTTCAATAGAATATTATTTTAATAAAAATATTTTAGTAGAATATTATTTCAATAAAAATATTTTAATAAAATATTATTCTGTTTAAAATAATATCATTGGTAAAATAAATAAGTCATTTAAACGAAATAGAGTGTCATTGACGAATCAAATAAAATATCATTAGCAAAGATTTTAAAACAAAAGTCTCTCGATTGAAATAATATTTAATTACCTTGATTAGCCTGTTGAAAAACTAGAGATTAACCTGTCAAACAGAGAGAGAGAGATTGACTAACGAGCTACTTAATGCGCTAGTTACATGTATATATATATATATATATATATATATACATGGCACGATTGTCAGTAAATTGCCGTGAATGATGGTTGTACCAGAACCATGGGTGCTGACGTTTTTTGGGGTACTGTAATGTCGTTGACTGCATGATTCCAAGTCACCGTCGGATAATTTGCGTTAACGTAATTGCAGAGAGACAGAGGAACGTCGCGGCGCGCGTGGTGGTCCTCACCGCCTGGAGGAATAATTCGTGGATCTCCGCAATTTTCCCTCTCGCTTCTTCCCCTTAGGCCCTCGACGGATGTTTACGTCCGTCGCGTAATCTGCTTTCCAGCCTGAAGCCAGGAAAGTGATTCGGCGAGAACGCGGGGGAGAATTTAACGCGGAGAACGAACTTTGTAATCGTCGACGATAGAAAACAGTTCACCTGGTGTGGTTCTGACACGTCCGTGACAGTGACAGCCGTCGCGCGAGGAAATTTCGCTCGCTTGAAATAAAAGAAAAAGAAAAGATGAAAAGAGATTGAAGTAGCCAAGGTATTTTTGCGTCTGAGAAGTTCGTTTCCTTCCAAGCACGACGAGTGAATTAAGCCGTGTTGTCCCATCGGCGAGATATCTCGCTTCGTTCTTTATTATAACGCAAAACTCTTTATTATATTATATTTCATTTATTCTTTGTTATTATATTATTATATTATGTTATATTTTTTATTATTATATTGTATTCTTTGTTATATTATTATTATATATATTGTTATTATATTATATTCTTTATTATATTATACTTTTAATTTAATTCTCCGCTGCAATGCGTTACGATGAAAATGATTCATTCGAATCGATACATTCTCTGCTTTCGATCGCAATTATTGAGAGAGACATTTATAAAGCGAGTTTTATTAAATTCTTAATTGTATGTGAAAGTATTTTAGAACGTATAAAAGTTATATAGACAAGTATATAATATAATATATAGATTATGATAAATATATAATATAATATATAAATTATAAACTTTTTTAATTTTTAATTTATAATAACATAATATAATGTGTAAATTATGATAAATTCAGACAGTACATATTTCATTAATCCTTTCATTCCAGATTTCATTTAAAAACCAATTGATTATGCTATCTTTTTACAGTCAGTTATACTGCAGCCATTAAATTATTCATGGGGCAAATTGAGTTAAAATTATCTTCTGTTTTTGATAAACAGGTGAATATATTTATTTTGCCTAGTTCCTTATATATATATATAATTATTATACATATTATACATATATTTATCACTAATTTAATAATTATCTTGTTTTCAAAAATTAAAAATTTTTTTTTTAATAATTATATATATGTAATAAATTTTATAAATTTATATCAATGTTATTAAAAGAATTAATAAATTTTAAAGTTTTTTCTATTATTACTTAATACTAAAATCATAATTTAAAAATAAAATTATAATAGTATATAAATAAATTTATAGTTTATTACATTACATTTTCTGTGTTTTATAGAAGACTTTTCTAAACGTATTCGCATACAATTTCAGTATGCAAATGTAAAATTGAATTGATTTCAACGAAATATAAATTAGTCATTGATTGATTTGAAAATTGCTAATTAATAATTAGGTGATTGGATGATTATTTAATGAATAATCTGACGAGTCGAAAATTACGAAAGCTTTATTCGTAATCGCTGATTTATCTTAACAATGATTGATTGATTAATTATTACAGTGATTACAAAACGTGCAAAAGAATATCGATTTAAATATTCCCGTAGGAAAAGTTTGTTTTCTTAAAAATTGTTATTTTAATTGTCATTCAAGCAATACTCTCATTTCTTATTATATTTCGAATTACGGTGTCACTGTTACGATAAACTATGATTGATGTCGTGATTAATATGTGCATTAGAAAATGATTTGTTTATCAAATTAATAATTAAATAATAATAATATAATATTTATTAAATTGAAAATACTGCTGAAACGAAGTTGAAAGTTTTGTCATAGTATACTGACATAGTTCGCCCCAAGACCGCAAAAGGTTAATTTTTCAATCAACAGTATTCTTTTAGTGGCTTTTTCTAACGGGGGCGAGGTAATATCTGAACTAACATCTGAGGTGCATAGTTTTTTTGATAAGGTCGCAGCCCTATCAAGTATGAAACCTCGTACCATTATAGCCATTTCTGAATTTATCCTTTGGAAATATCAAGTTTGTAACATTTCTAACCATCGAAAGAAAGAAAATTAAATGGCATCTTGGGATCATAGATCATCCTATCTATAATAATTTGCACTGCGTTAAATGTTTATATCACAAAAATTTCTGATATTTTATACTCGATTATAGCGGTCTTGAGGCGAACTATGTCAGTATACTATGATAGAACTTTCAACTTCGTTTCAGCAGTATCTTTAATCTAATAAATTACATTATTATTATTTAATTACTAATTTAATAAATAAATCATTTTCTAATGCACACATTATAGATTCCTGATATTTCATACTTAGAGAAATCAGTAAATTTAAAACTACATGTGAAACGACGTGAAATTCTGAAGTTGCGTTTATTATTTTCCCTTACTTGCATTGACATGATGGATTCGGAACTAGAAAATGGATCTAGCCTCGAAAGTTTCGCAAAAACGATTGACGTTTATACCTTATATTTTTGCTTGACTTTTCACGCTGTATTTTCGCATTATGTCGTAGCGTTATTGACATAAACATTTCAAAATGGACTTGCATTTAGAAAAAGAAGCGTGCAGAATTTTGAAACCCTAAAAATGTCAACGCAAATTCCTCTCTCTCTCTCTCTCTCTCTCTGTCGAATTTCCGAAGAAACACCATTCCGAGATTTCCAATGAATTTCAACCTGAAACAATGGCGACCGCAGAATCGATTTTTCAGACAATGGACCCTCTCCCCTCGTTACAGGTCGCATACTTTGAACATTCCAACTTAAAAATAGCTTTCCCTTTGGCTGAAGAATACACCCACGTGTATGCGAGTCTAACGGGGGCGAACGTTGGCCAGGTTGAATCGGTAGCTTGTAATTTAGAGGGCCAATTTGGTCCAAATATCCATGGCAGAGGCAGGTGGTTACGGAGTGGCGCTCCTCTGAAAGAGTCAAGAGTAAAAATGGCTATTCCTGGCTTCTTTCGCGAATTAATTAGCGATTAGTTTGTATAGCGACGCAGTCAAAGTAGTCAGCGACGAATCATCCTCCTTTTAATCATTTCGCTCCTTGCTCGCAAACGGCTGGAACATTTGGCCCAAAAGTTGCAATACTCCCACAGTTTCGAGTATATTGAAATATAACGGATAATAAATTTATTGCCTCCTAGTAATTCAGTGAATATACCGATGAATTCGAAAAGAAGACAAATTATTAGTACATTATTGTACGCACGGTTTGGTCACTCGTTATGGTCCGCGAACCAGCGCAAGATGTTAAATGTTTGGCGCCTTTCACACCTTGTCGACCATGGCGATTAAATTTAAAAATTTGTGTATTATTTAAATAATACACAGAATGACAAGATTCGTTGCACGTTCACGAGATACTGTTAGGTTTTAGTAGCATGGCCGAGAGAACGAGAGAATGTTTAGTTTGATTTTCGAAAATGAAGAAAATGAATTGTACACGACTGAATCTGGTGAATTGCGAATATACTGCATGTTATTATTATTTGTTATATTTGTAATCATTATATTGATATTATATTATTGAAATATATAATTAATAATTACAAGTATATTATAAATAATGTTGATGAATTTATACATGTATATATAATTAAATAATAATAAATAAATAGAAAATGTGAATATTTAAAGTATAAAATTTATTTATATCATAATACATATAAAATTTAAAATATAAAATTAAATAATATAGTATATATTACATATATATAATTAACTAATAATAAATAAATGTTGGAATAAATAGACTGTGAATATTTAAAATATAAAATTTATTTATATTATATAATTTATGTTATATTTATATTATATTATATTATATAAATATATTTATATAAAATTTAAAATATAAAATTAAATAATATAGTATATATACGTGTCTGTATATATATATATATATATAATTGACTAGTAATAAATTATAAAATTAAATAATATAATATACTTATATATAATTGACTAGTAATAAACAAATTTTACAATAAGTAGACTGAATATTTAAAGTATAAAATTAAATAATATAGTATATATATGTATATATATATATGTATAATTGACTAGTAATAAATAAGTGTTACAATAAGTAGACTGTGAATATTTAAAATATAAAATTAAATAATATAATATACTTATATATAATTGACTAGTAATAAATAAACAATAAGTAGACTGAATATTTAAAGTATAAAATTAAATAATATAGTATATATATGTATGTATATATATATATATATATATATATATATATATAATTGACTAATAATAAATAAGTGTTACAATAAGTAGACTGTGAATATTTAAAATATAAAATTAAATAATATAATATACATATATATAATTGACTAGTAACAAATAAATTTTACAATAAGTAGACTGTGAATATTTAAAATATAAAATTTATTCACATCATAATATATATATGTATAAAATTTAAAATTGTACAAAATAATACAATATACACATATATATTGTTTATTTATTATTAGTTAATTTGGTTCAAATTATATTACGCTTTATATCACTGAGTTAAAATTACCATTTCAAAGCGTTAATTGTCAATTGTTGTCATTTCGTGACCAAAGGAACTCGGACACTGTGAAAATGAAACACAGACAAATATTTTGTTTCGTCGAAAAATGTGCAAATACTTTTCGTAGCCACTGTACGTCAGCGCGGTTGGAATGCAGTTACCGTCCCCTAAATTTCTACACACTTTTCACCAAAAGTACCTTTGTTTCAACTGGACAGGAATCGCTAAAACATCTCGCGCACTGTATTATTTCACTGTTTAATAAATTTTCTCAGAACGTGCGCGCCGCGAAAGTGACAGCAAATGCGTTAAAATGCAACAAAATATCGTACATCGAGTTTTATGGCCTCGTTGCGGAGACCTCGGTCTTCGAATCCATTTTGTCGGGGAAAAATTTTTTACAATATTTCTAGAGACAACTTAGTTTATTACAAATCGTGGATCATGGAAATGCCAGAAGTCTCTTTACGCGAGTTTCAAAATGAGAATGTCGTACGATTCTTCTTCACAAAGACGATTATTTTTTTTTTTTCTTTTCTTCGTTTCAGAACTATCCTTTGATCTTGTACGCCAAATAAAAATCCGTAGAATGCTTTTGAACATCGACGCTGTGGAGAGTCTGTAGCACCAAAGGATACGTTGTTTCAAAGAAGAAACTTCAAAGAAACGAAAAATGGGAATGGTCGAGAGCTATTCGAACGCGTGCCTCGTCTATACGCAATTTTCGTTATGCGAGATGTACTTTGAGCAATTGCCACGATCCTGAAAGATCGAGCAGCTTCGCGATGAAGAAGAATTCTGAGGGAAGAGGAAGAAAAACGCGAATGAAACGCGTCGGCGCGGCTCTAGGAATTCAAATCAGGTTTCCTTAGGTTATTATCATTGCTCACCTCTCCTCTTGTTTCCCCTTGTTTGCACGGCCAGAGATAGAGAAAGAGAGACAAATAAAACGAGAAGAAGTCCACTAGGAGACTGAGAAATAAAGGAGAAGCTCTCTCCAGGTACCTGCGTAACTCGACCGACCTACGTGATGAAAGAATATCTTCTTCACGAAGAGTTACCTTCTTGAATTTATATATATATAAAATTGACTGATAATAAATAAATGTTACAATAAATGGACTGTGAATATTTAAAATATAAAGTTTATTTGTATCACAATATATATATAAAATTTAAAATATAAAATTAAGTAATATAATATAAATATATATAATTGACTAATAATAGATAAATATTACAATAAATAGACTGTGAATATTTATTGTAAAATATAAAGTTTATTTATATCGTAATATATATAAAATTCAAAATATAAAATTAAATAATATAGTACATATTACATATGTATAATTAATTAATAATAAAATATATGTTACAATAAGTAGACTGTGAACATTTAAAATATAAAGTTTATTTATATTATAATATATATAAAATTCAAAATATAAAATTAAATAGTATAATATAAAATATAAAAATAAATAATATAGTATATATATAGTATATATATAATTAATTAATTAATAGTATATATATAATTAGTTAAATAATAATATATATATAATTAATTAATAAAAAATGAATGTTACAATAAGCAGACTGTGAATATTTAAAATATAAAATTTATTTATATCATAATATATATAAAATTTAAAATATAAAATTAATATAATACACATATATATAATTGACTAATAATAAATAAATATTATAATAAATAGACTGTGAATATTTAAAATATATAATTTATTTATATCATAATATATATAAAATTTAAAATATAGAATTAAGTAATATAATATAATATAATATATATATATATAATTGACTAGTAATAAATAAATGTGCAATAAATAGACTGTGAATATTTAAAATATAAAGTTTATTTATATTATAATATATATACAATTTAAAATATAAAATCAAATAGTATAATATAAAATATAAAAATAAATAATATAGTATATATTAATTTTAAAATTAATTAATAAAAAATGAATGTTACAATAAGCAGACTGTGAATATTTAAAATATAAAATTTATTTATATCATAATATATATAAAATTTAAAATATAAAATTAAGTAATATAATATACATATATATAATTGACTAATAATAAATAAATATTATAATAAATAGAATGTGAATATTTAAAATGTATAATTTATTTATATCATAATATATATAAAATTTAAAATATAGAATTAAGTAATATAATATATATATATATAATTGACTAGTAATAAATAAATGCTACAATAAATAGACTGTGAATGTTTAAAATATAAAGTTTATTTATATTATAATATATATACAATTTAAAATATAAAATCAAATAGTATAATATAAAATATAAAAATAAATAATATAGTATATATTATATATATAATTGATTAATAAAAAATGAATGTTACAATAAGCAGACTGTGAATATTTAAAATATAAAATTTATTTATATCATAATATATATAAAATTTAAAATATAAAATTAAGTAATATAATATACATATATATAATTGACTATAATAATAAATAAATGTTACAGTAAATAGACTGTGAATATTTAAAATATAAAATTAAATAATATAGTATATATTATATGTATATAAGTAATTAACTAATAATAAATAAATGTTACAATAAGTAGACTGTGAATATTTGAAATATAAAATTTATATTTATATTATATTATATATAAAATTAAATAATATACATATATATCTAAATTATTTAATAATTTATATACATATATGTATTTATATAAATTAAATCAAATAAATCATTAAACAAATTAATAAACTATTTACGTGGTTATTACGTTTCATCATAAATTGAAAAACAGGGTCGAATATTTATTTTAATCGCTTTCTTTGGAATTTTCACGCTCTCACGCAAGCGTGATTAGATTTACGCGTGTAGGATATTGCTGTTCTGAAAGAATTGCCAGGGCGAAGATAATACCGTAAGAGTGATTTTATTAGCTTTGGCGCATGCGACGTTAGAGCGGCAGTGCGAAATGAAGAAAGAAGAAAAAAGAGAAGAGGAAAGAAAAAGTAGGAGAAGAATGGAAGCAAGTAACAGGAGGAGACTGGCACGGCTGACTAATATCATCGAGCTGGTGCAATTTCGAGTAAACAGGATTAAAGTTCTCGCGTTGCGAGGGCAACGTGTTATAATGTGAACCTAATAGCGCGTGCTGAAGGTCAGGACGCAATGGCAGAGGGGCGGTTTTAAACGAGCCGAGGCACAGGGTGAAGATTAAGTGTCCAAGCCCGTACAGGAAACTTCATAAATTTAATATATCGGTTTCCGGAATGCCGTGCAAAACCGGTTTATCGATAATCGCGTGTGGTACAGGGATTATTAATTCGATCGACCGATGATAAAGTTTGTCTAATTTACACATTCTTCGTGTCGGCGTTCCACGCGAGGCAGAACGAAATTTATCGTGATAACGAGAGAGGAAGTGACATAAACGAAAGGGTTAGGTGCTTTCATACAAATCAATTTCAAACGTATCATTCTGTAATTTGAAATTGAAAGAACGAGAGGAAGAAATGACGCAATGGGAGCTTCGTTACCTTAAACCCTCGCGCTGGCAACTGATTGCGGACCTTAACGAGTGGCTGGAACCGTATACAACAATACGTCGCTTTCTTTTACTTTTGAACTCGTCGGTACGACACCACTGGATGGAAATGATTGAGAAGCAATGAACTTATCACTTGTTTTCCCTGGGTTACATTTACATTACAAATATACATAATTATTAATTATATTAAGTTATGGTAATATTGTACTACAAATATATTATATTAAGTATATAATACTATAATATTATACTCAATATAAAATATATTATATAATATTGTATTAAGTATATTAAGTTATGGTAACATTATATTACAAATATATTACATTAAGTATGTAATACTATAATATTAGTATATATAATATTATAATTAATATTAAGTATATAATACTATAATATTATACTATACTATAATATTAAGCATATAATACTATAATGTTATATACTTAATATTAAATATATTATATAATATTATATTAAGTTACGGTAACATTATATTACAAATATGTTATATTAAGTGTAATATTATACTTAATATTAAGTATGTAATACTATAATATTAGTATATAATATTATAATTAATATTAAGTATATAATACTATAATATTATACTATACTATAATATTAAGCATATAATACTATAATGTTATATACTTAATATTAAATATATTATATAATATTATATTAAGTATATTAAGTTACGGTAACATTATATTACAAATATGTTATATTAAGTGTAATATTATACTTAATATTAAGTATGTATGTATTAGTATATATAATATTATAATTAATATAATATTGATTATATAATACTATAATATTATACTTAATATTAAGTATATAATACTATAATACTATACTTAATATTAAGCATATAATACTGTAATATTATACTTAATATTAAGTATATTAAGTTATATTAATATTATATACATAATTATTAAGTATATTAAGTTGTAGTAATAATTATATTACAAATATACATAAAACTGAGAAAATTTTGCAATTTAGGACAAAAAGTTCTCGACGCGCGTGGCAAGAAGATAATACAAATCGTCGCAACAGAATTTATTGCTCCACTGAGATATCGTTCTGTAATTGAAATCGATAGAACGAGAGGACTTTTAACAGTAATCATCAAACTCTTATCAAAATATGATTTTCGAATATTTCCGTACCGAGGATTTATTGTCTCATTGAAATACAATTTTTATGAATGATGATATGGATGGGAATATCGTCAATTTGAAAAAGAAATGTGTAGATCGAATTTAACTTTCATAAATTCCACAGTATTGGTTTTTCTTCGATCTTCTTGGGTAAATATTAGTTATTCTTAACTCGTTATATCTGCGTTTGATGTAAAGTATTAAAGTGTTACGTAAAGGATGTAGGATCGATCGGCGGAGGCCAATTCCACTAACATGAAAATACAAGTCGGAGCGAGAAAGTATGATCTTTTTTTTTTTCATTTGAAACTTCGTTGACGAGAAAACCGAGTTTGGAAATGTGTCGATGTATTTCTCATTAATTCTAAATTGGATGGATCGACGTTGATTCCTGTGTAGGAAAATAAGAGGAAACCTCAGAGAAAAATTTTCCCGTTTAAAGCTTCGGAAATGAACTTTCCGATATGTTTGATTGAGAATTGACTTGGTACACGTGTGCCATATAAACTTTCCAATTTAATTTCCCAAGGAAACGAAGCGTCTTGTGAAAAAATTTTATTTTTTAAAATCACCCCCATTCGATTTAACGATATTTAAGTAAATTTGACAAATGTTCAAACTCGATTTTCTCGAAAACTCGAAGTCTCGAATGAAACAAATGTCATTCTTTCTTTTCGATTTATTTTCTCGTGTATAGTTTTATCGACATGCACGTGACACGCTGCATAATTTGCATTTATTAATTGTCAATTTACAGAACTTGAGTGCAAAATTCGAATTCGAATCTTTCAAGCTGAAATCATAATTCGTACTACGAGCGTATTTTAATCTTCGTGCATTTTTAAATCCTAATGAATCCTTCTAAAGAAATTGGAAGCTAAATAAAAACTTTCGCCCTTCGTACATTCACTGTAGAACACAATTCTTTTCATTCAGAGTTTAATCTTCGAGAAGATACTTTTGATATGAAATACTCTGAATGATCGTTTCGTTGAAAATTGACACGTGCCAGAGTTATTCTACACGTAGGACAAAAGTAAAGTCCCAAATAAAAAAAGAAAGTGTTGTTCCAATATTTTTCTTGCTTGTTCCCGACGAATATCATTCTGTACAGTTTTTGCACTCACGTGCATCCGAAAACTCGCCATCTAGTTACGAAATCGAGCAGCTGACTGCAGGATTAAAACTGATTAACAGACGAGACTGCAGCACGACGAGCTCCTGTCTTCCAAGGAGTAGCTCGATCGACAGTGTGGCAGAATGGAGCATTGCCGGAGGTGTGGGTACTGTCAGTGCAAGCAACAACGTCAACGCTGGCAGCAGTTACGGACTTTTCGCCGATCAACCACCACCGAGACGGAGTCCAAGTCCCTTGTTAGGTGCCAGAGGTGACAGACTCAGCCTCGTCTCACCGAACATCGGCAGGCGGGTGAAGGGTCACAGAGCAGTGTTAGGTAAGTGTCACACTTTTGGCATTGGTCCAGCGTTTTTTTTTTTTTTTACCGAATCAGAGCACGAAATTGATGGATTGATCGCGCCTTGATACTGAAAGGGGCGGAATTCGAAACTCCGTATCTGATAAATTTATTCCAACCGGATGATATATTTCAGCGGGGATCTCTCTTCGTGAAATAATCGCGTGCCAAGTGTGGTATACAATATACGCTGTCTGACAAATTTTTTTTTCTTTTTTTTCGTGAACAGTGAATAGTCAAACGTAAAAATAATTATTTGTAACGAGGGAACGTGAGAGCGATGGAGAAAAAGTGAATTCATAATTTAAAAGAATTGTCGATATAAATACATATAATATGGATATATATATAATTATAATTATATAGATATATAATATAATTCTTTGTATTAAAATTAATATATAATATAATGAAATATATATTTGAATTGTAATATATTTAAATATATAACATAATGAAATATAAAATTGAACTCTAATAGGCGAAACAAATTTCTATGCATTCAGATTATATTCGTGAGAGCGTAAAATTGTACAAACATCAATAATTTAGTAATAGTAATCTAGTGTCAGAAATAACTATTCGCTATGAAAAGAGATTTTTACATACTGGACAATATTATATTATCGATAAATATCAAAAAGTGCAGTGATAAGAACAGGATTTCATTTCTTTCTTTTATCACTTTAGAAAATTTTTTAAACAAATTTTATTAATCTTATGTTTTCTGTTCCTTTTTTTCAATTGATAGTTGCATTATCATTTATTATGCTACTTTTACTTCTACATGCATGCATAATTGCCATTTATACTAAATCACGAGGGAAATTTGAAATAAGGTTTCCACCCTTTGAAGATTTATTTCAGCAGAATGGTATTTCTCAGCGAGAATCTTCCCATAAATTTCCAAATACAAAGCGTGGGGTGTGAAAGATGAGAAGAGATATGAACAGTCGATATATGCCACGAAATGTATATCGGAGAAGAAAAGTTTCTTTCCCATTTATTTTGAATTTTTACTTCTAGGAAGTAATCGTGAAAACTGTACAAGGTTATTCTTTAGAAGCTTTTACGATTTTACAGAGCTGAGCAAAATTTGAAGAATAAGTATTTCAAATACTTAAACAACAACTTGCTGAACAACATTTTAAATAAGAGATAAGATTTCATTTTAGTAACGAAATAATAATAATCAAATTACGAGATTTAATAAAAAAAAATCTTATGATTTGAAGTATTAGAGATATTCCTCAACTATAAAAGTAAATTGATGGAAGATGATCTACCCTCAGATGTTGGATCCACAACAAAATATGTATTGCTTTCAGAGTTTTTCCAAATATAGAATATAATAATTAAAATATAGTTCAGAATATATATTATATTTTTCGAAGATGATAATTATATTAATTACTGTTGTCATGAACACATGATTGATAGTAAGGATGAATCCAGTATCTGTTATCGAAAGTTAAATATTAAAATAAACTTACTAGAATAGTTATATTAATAGATATGTATCTACATCATTCTGACATGAATTAATTTGGATTCACTGAATCTATACTGAATATATATATATATATATATATATATATAAACGCAATATGAATCTCCTTTTTTTATTTATTGTAGTTTTAACCATATGAATAATGTGTTAATAACATAAAACATTAGGAAATTTGTATCTATTATTATAATATTTGAAGTGCATCAAATTCAAGACTCTTATTAAATAAAAAATACAAATTGAAATACTCCTTTTCAATAAAAAGTTATTTGAATTAAAATTCCAATTTCTAAGAACTGTTCCAACAAACAAAATATTTTGTCTTAAAAGTCATACATGCAGATTATTTTCACCATTTAGCATTATTCATTTTATCTACTATTTTGCCATTTTATTATTCAGCATTTAAATTATTTGCAATAATATTTTATTCAACTTTTGATAGATCTTTCTTCGTTTGGTCGATATACATAACTGGATTGGTTCTCGTAACATTTTCACGTTCACGTGCATGTTAATTACCGTTTAGATCGCATTCCTGAATGATCGAATTGTTACTCGCGCGACTCGACGCCAACGTGAAACGTCAATTAGCTGACAACGTAGCTGACAACGTTAGTTGAAAAGTTCAGATGTCTTTCGCGTCATAGTTTCAGAGAGGCTATGCAAGAAGTCATGCTCTTCATCGACCGTTCCAGAAGTTTCGATTAACTTCCGCAATTATTCCAATTAGTCGAGCTTTACAACTTCTAATTAGTAGGTGGCTGCGAATATTTTAATGGGAATGGCAAACGTTTGATTAACTTATTTGCTCTGTTAGTATGTAACGATAGTTTAAGAGCCGTATCGATTGTTCTTGAACACTGATGAAGACCACGGGAGAATTCAATTTCATATCGCAGAATGGTTTTTTTGGAATTGAACAATATTTCCGAGACGATCGTTGTTATAATGTTTACATTTTTGTGTCTTTTTTATATCTTGTCTAATCGCAAGTGTCAGAAAATCGAGGAAAATGGATTTATTGTTATATTTTTGTCACAAATTGTCCTTGGATGATAAAAGATTAAGCGTTTTTTTTCGATATTTGGTATGACGTTCGATATTTAATCCTTTGCAGTTGGAATAATTGATTCAACTATCAAACCAATTCAACTGATAACTGAAGATTATCGATTCTTTTGCATTCATGAGAAATTACAGAATGATACACAAGATACACGTGATAAATAGAAGTACATGGAATATTCACAGAACGTAAGATTACGTGCAAGATTTTAACGCAATGCAAAATTCCTAGAAGATGTTGGAAAAATTTCGAAACTTTCAAATTGTCTATTCACTTGCAAACTGAGATCGTAACAATAGAATGAAACAAGTTGTCGAACTCTGTTTGATATAACAGGATCGCAAAGACTATAGCAGGAGATAATAGGCGGTAATAATTGTTCAGCCTCTAATAATTCTACGCGTTGTTATCGGTCAACAGCGTGGCTACGAAAGTTCAGTTCTATTGTAGTTTCACAAAAGGCCGTGTCCTTGAGAAACAGTTTCGCGATCAGCGGCTTCCGGCCGGTAGGAAATGCAGCCAATTCGAAACTGTAGAAACGTCGTGCTATTATTTCGTTTCGTGAATTTCGCATCGACGCTCTTGCTCGTCTCTCATTGTCCCGTGTAATTATTTCGAGCATATTAATGAATCCATTCACTGTCGCAGACATGAAAGCTAAATTTCGTTCAGTCCAATTTTGACGGCGCCGAATTCTCCGAAAGCGCAGTTAATCTCATGTCAGAATAGTAAAAAGAAGAAACCATTTCGATCGGATTTCTATAAAAAGAACATACAATCGTTTGCAGTCAGTCATCTGAAAGTTTGAAATATTTAAAGAAAAACGAGGATTTTATAGGCATTGATCTATTCATTAGTTGTATAAATTCTGAAAGAATGGCAATGTTTTCTTTGATTTGGAAAACATGAATAGAGAATAAAAAAACTATGAAATCTACTGTACAATTGTCATAAGTGTGTTAGTCTATATAAAGTATTATAAAGTGCATAAAATATATTCTTGTCATTATTATAATTATAATTAAAACACATTTCACTTTATATATGATAATTGCATATAAATTTTCATGCTTCAAGATTATGTTTTTTAGATTTATTTGTATCTTTTTTTAACGTCAATATTATAGAAAATAATTTAATTTTAATTGGCAAATTAATTAAAATTCATAAAATGTCCAAAACTTCTTTTCTTTTCTTTGAAACATTTGAAATTTGACAGTGTAACTAATTGCTTGTATAGGTTTCTGTGATTGATATTGTTCCACGAAAGAATATTTTAATACTTTTTTTATAGATATAATTGAAAAGCATCTTACTATATATTTGTTAACCAAGAAAGTTTGCTTTTTCTCTCTATTTTCATTTCTCCAACTACTGTGCTAGATGAAAGGACATAAAAATATAACTGTAATTTATTCTTAATAAAAAATGAGCTTGTAAATTTTCAGTCTCTGAAAACTACGGTTTTAAAAAGTAATAAATTTCTACAATATTATTGTTTCTTCCTATTTTTAAATTCTCAATGTTCGCAATGATTCTAAATATAAAATAAAAAAAAAAAGCTAATAATCTAAGAAATTTAATATTAGAAAAATAAGAAAAATCCACAAATAATAACAAAAGATTGGCGAATAATGGCTTAACTAATAAATAGACAATATTAATAAAGAAAAATTTAATAAAGAAATTTAATAAAGAAAAAATTTTTATAATAATAAAGTTTTAAACTTTGTTCTTATAATTTTATAATTACATACCAATCTTGTAACAATTTAATTGGTATATTATAATTTGTAAACTCTATGCATATTCAACTTCGTTTAGTTTATTACCAAACTCTTTCATAATTAATTATTTATTGGTGGTGATAATTCGTAATATATATTATTAATTTTGCTATTAATATCTATAATTCCACACTATCTACAATTAAATAAATTGCTCAACGTGACCTTAATCATCTACAATATTAATCTCTTTTCACCACACTCTTTTGTAGCGAATTATTTATAAATGATCGTAAATCGTAAATTTATAAAAAGTAATTTTTATCATTGAAATTAATTATTAACGAATTTATCATTGAAATTAAAATTTCACTAACAACATCTTTTCAATTATCTAAAATGTGTACAATTGAATATTCCACACATTCTGTACACATTCTGTAACAATAATCTCCGTTCAATATCGTTAATCGATATATCCTATCTCTAATCGTTTCAACGTCTTCATCCATCGTGACCGTAGACCAACATTAGATACGTCCCTGGGCCTCGTCTGGCCTCGACCAATGGTTAGGCCCGTTTAGCAGCAACTCGAGGATGTGTGAAGAAGAGAACCGGTTACCCCCACCGCTCCTGGCAAGAAGGGAGCAATGAGCTCCCACTCAAGAAAGGTGCACGAGCACCTCGTGAATTTCGTGACATCCGGGGGGCTTTTCACGTGCTCTTCGCTTATTGCGGCACGTAACACGAGATTCCGACGTTAGCGTGCGCCTCCGACTTGCCTGGGTGTTCTTTAATGAACACCTACTCGATCGCCTCCTGTCTCAAGCCGCTTTCGCGAATTTTCTCTGTGGCACGTGGCGCGCGACTCGCAACTGCACATCGAGCATGTAAACAGCAAAGTGAAAGTGAAGGAAGCTTCTTCGCGTTCGATCTGGGGCAAAAAACTGACGTCGATGAGTGAGTGACCTTCGACATTCGAGTCGAGTGATATCGTCGCTAATTATCAAAGGTTTACGAGTTGTTAACTTGGAAAAAGACTCGCCAACGACGTCTGCCAAGAATCGAAGAAGCAACTTTGTTTTCTTTCTTTTTTTTTTTTTTTTTTTCACAAAGTTATTTTCGAAGAGATACACACCGCGACAGGTTAGGTTTCTGATATTTCAGTGCAAAATAGAACGCAGCTGAGTCCTTGCCGTATGATCCAGCATACCTGAATGGCCAGCCATCGTCTCGGCCAATCGTCTTTCACGCTTTGTTTACGTCCTCGTGTCTGGTCACGCGGTTGGCCACTTCGAGTCGCTTGTCTAAAGAGGCACTCAGTCCACGATTGTACGCGGCACACGGCGGTTTCTCCGTGGAAATACGCTCGTTCGAGAAGAATCTGTGATCCATCGGCGTGACAGTGACTCGTCAACCGCGTTGCCTCGTCGGTGGCCAACTTCTGCAGGTTAAAATCAACCGGTTACGACGAAACTCGCGAGTCCGTCGATCGAACGTCGTTTGAATTTGAAATCGCGTTACCCATGGTACAGTGCGTGGCGTCCAAGTCTCGCGTTTCTTGGATATGTTTCGAACTATTCGCGGACAGACTCGATAGGAAGATTTTACCGAGTGTGATGCAAGTAACAAGGCGTTGATTGAATTAAAATTGCTAATTCGACCAAACTTCGATCGATGACACGATCGTTTTTAGAAAACACGAGCAACCAGAATTGGCGTGACCTGCACGGTGTTGAGACACTCGGTGAGTCGACGATTGTTTCAATTTTCGCATATTTGTCACTAAAATGTTACCAATTCAAATTTCGTTCACACGTTTCATCGTGAAATTTATATTTACATCTCGTTCAACCTGAAAAGGAAAGAAAAGAGTTTAACCTGATTTTGTCGTTCGGTGAGATTCTTCGCGATTCGTCCAAGATCCATAGTTTTTCAATTATGCATCCGAGTATAGATTACTCGACTAACCTAAATTGAGAAGAAAGTTCGAGATCTCGAAATTTCGCCATTTGAGTGAAAATTCATTACCGGGCGAAAAATTTTGCGATTCGATATACGTCGGGAGTAGAATTTTAACAAACTCGTCTCGTTTCGTCTAACCTAAAAATGAAAAGATCCACGATCCAGAAATTTTTGTGGTTCGATGTCGATACGGTAAAGAGTATTTCCATTTCATCGTTCAGTAAACGTTACGAAATCGCATTAGGGCTGAATCGAATCAAAGTGAAATGATGAAAAGGTTGCAGAAGATCGGAATAACCATTAGGCTAATTACGATCGACGGATTGACGTGGGACGTCAATCGTGCTACCTGACGTTGTCGCAGTTTCCCGTGGAAGACTTTAACACTTTCACGACGAGCGTCATGTATATCTGCCCCAAAATATCGGCATAACCAAATAAACCTAAAATATCCAATTAAAATAAGTAGACCTCTCCGTCCAAACAGAAATTAATATCAATTTCAATGAGAATGTGTCTTTCAAGCAGTTGTAAAAAAAAAACGAGCCCGATTATTGCAATAATAACAAAATTGTATGGTTATTTATAAAACTTTTAGAATGATACACTTTTGACAACTAAGAGAACTGTTTATTATTTTGATGAGTAAAGCTCCCAGTGAAGTGTTGAAATAAATAGGCGATCGTGGTTACGTGGAGGGGGAGGGAGGATCGTTTGGCCGTCTGTGAAAAAGGGTGATGTTATCGTACGTGGGAATAAAGTAGTGCCGCGTCGCATGATGCGTTCGAGGAGGAAACAATATCGTCCCGCGAGATATCGAACGCGTCCCCTTGACAGAGACGCGAAAAGAAAATGAACGGTGCGGTGCATTGAGGGACACACGGTGCAAAAGGTGGAGGACCTTGCCGCATCACGGAGTGAGAAGAGCAAACCGGTTTCTGCATTTGGTGCAACGAGACGGCGTCCGCCTCGTCGTTTTACCTGACCGGTGAATTTCGGCAAGAAATTTTCACGTTACCACCCGGTGCTCCCGTTACGTTTCTAATTGCCTCTCGTTGGAAACCGTGGAAACGAATCCGGCTTTCACTCTTCATGGGAACGTGGCCGGCGCCGTGGCCGTAGGCTGGATGAAAATTTAGGGTACGTTTCATTTCCACTTTTTTTTTTTTTTTTTCCTTTCCGTTGTTCGATCAAGGACGACACAGGTGCATCTGTAATTCTCTCTCTCTCTCTTTTTAAAATTATAATATATATATATATAATTAAATTAAGTATTATTATTTGTAGTTTTGGTATAATATGTACATACTGTGGTTAAGTATATACTATTATCTGTGTAATATATGCATAATTATATATATATAATATATTATATATAATTATTATTATATTATATAATTATTATATGATATATAATTATGTAATATATAATTGTTACGGTAGAGATTGGGAAATCATTATTGAGAAGTAATTTCTGTTCCAATTTTCTGTTTTTATTGCAAATGGATAATTAATTATGTTTTAACTAAAGGTGTCAATTATATAGGAAATAAATGGGTTTGCTTGAAATACAATCAAATTGGAAAATTCATTTACAATACGAAAATTAATAAATTATTAATTATTAATATTTTCGGGTCGATCTTTATTAATAATGATGAAATCACGAGTTGGTTATTATCTTTAAAGTATACTTGTATATAATAGGATTCTAATCTATATATCATATTCGGAAAAATGTTAAAAATAACATTACCGTGGATCTGTTTGAACCCAACATCCGTTTTACACGATCCGTATTTTATGAGACGTGACTTTGCATAGAAATATGCAAAAATTTGCAAAATCAATATGAAAGATATCCCGGATAAAACGTTATGGTATTTACAGACGAAACAAAACCATTTCAATTTCACTTTTGTTAATTATGTTGATAGAAATATCAATTTGTACAAACATGGACAATGTAATTATCACTTTGAATATTATACATATTTTTGCACAGTTTTTAGTTAAAAATTCTTTGATTAAACTGCTTGAAATTTCTCGTAGAAAGATTCACAATTTAATACAACTCTTAACTTTCAATTCTCGTGACACGCGTGAAAACACGATTATCAAAAACGTATTTGAAACCGAGGAAAGTGGCTTGATTATATAAATTTCATAGTGAAAGTACGCGATGGACCGAATACAAATTGCTGTTACCATACTGTTAATTGAGAATGTACTATGAATATTAACGAAGTATTATGAAAATGCGGCCGCGAGAGCAAATACTTCTTCTTTATTTATAGTGTGGCAGATGACGTAATCAGTGTAAAACTATTCGATGCGAAAAACAGGAAGAATGAGATTTTCGCGAATGCTTTTCCAAATTAGGTTCCTATATTCCATGGGCAGAAATATACTCGAGATAATTACAGGGTTCTTTTGCCTCGAATAACGTTTCGGCTTCAAATCCAGTCGAGATTAAAGAAAGATTTTTCACAAAGTCTTTTCACTTTCATAATTTTCTCCTTTGGCTCTGCCCACTCTATTTTAAGTTAAGGCCCGTGTGATTTTGCGTCATCTATTATTTCCGAGGCTATCATTACTTTCATTTCATATTAACCTGACTGTGATTCATTTTGTAATCTCATTACAGTTTGCGATATTTTCTTCACTTTGTACTTCGCGACAGAGACTGGCCAGACAAATTCAATTCGATGAAAATTAAATAATATAAAATTAAAATTAAACAGTTTGAAAGTTAAATTCCAAACAGTTAGTTTAAAATTTAATTTAGTATAAAGCTGGGAATAAGTTACTTAAACTTGATTCAAATTTCAAAGTAATTTAACTGGTACAATCGTTCTCGTTGGACCGAATGATACTAATTAATCCAGAAACCAATCGTAGGATGTTTTTATACGTACTAATTTGTTTTAAATTGCTGAAATTTAGGATATTTAAGATATTTTTATTTTGCACTCTCTGTAAAAAAAGAAAAAAAAATAAGATAGTGATCTAGTTAAATGAAATAATCATAAAATAGTTCTCGTTGGTCCAATAATACCAGTTAAGAGTTAATTCGTCAAAAGTTAATAGCAGGATGTTTTTACGCGTACTAATTTATTTCAAATTACTGAAATTTAGGACATTTGATTCTAATTTAATTTTAATTTGTATTTTATTCTTATTTTGCATTTCACATTCTCTGTAAAAGAGAGGAAAAAAAAAATAAGATAGTGATTAGTACCAAAATCTAGTAAAATAGTTCTCGTTGGTCCAATGATACCAGTTAAGAGTTAATTCGTCAAAAGTTAATAGCAGGATGTTTTTACGCGTACTAATTTATTTTAAATTACTAAAATTTAGGACATTTGATTCTAATTTAATTTTAATTTGTATTTTATTCTTATTTTGCATTTCACATTCTCTGTAAAAGAGAGGAAAAAAAAATAAGATAGTGATTAGTACCAAAATCTAGTAAAATAGTTCTCGTTGGTCCAATGATACCAGTTAAGAGTTAATTCGTCAAAAGTTAATAGCAGGATGTTTTTACGCGTACTGATTTATTTCAAATTACTGAAATTTAGGACACTTGATTCTAATTTAATTTTAATTTGTATTTTATTCTTATTTTGCATTTCACATTCTCTGTAAAAGAGAGGAAAAAAAAAAATAAGATAGTGATTAGTACCAAAATCTAGTAAAATAGTTCTCGTTGGTCCAATGATACCAGTTAAGAGTTAATTCGTCAAAAGTTAATAGCAGGATGTTTTTACGCGTACTGATTTATTTCAAATTACTGAAATTTAGGACATTTGATTCTAATTTAATTTTAATTTGTATTTTATTCTTACTTTGCATTTCACATTCTCTGTAAAAGAGAGGAAAAAAAAAAATAAGATAGTGATTAGTACCAAAATCTAGTAAAATAGTTCTCGTTGGTCCAATGATACCAGTTAAGAGTTAATTCGTCAAAAGTTAATAGCAGGATGTTTTTACGCGTACTAATTTATTTCAAATTACTGAAATTTAGGACATTTGATTCTAATTTAATTTTAATTTGTATTTTATTCTTATTTTGCATTTCACATTCTCTGTAAAAGAGAGGAAAAAAAATAAGATAGTGATTAGTACCAAAATCTAGTAAAATAGTTCTCGTTGGTCCAATGATACCAGTTAAGAGTTAATAGTTTGTAGAATTGCTTCCAGACATAGTAATTAATTTCAGATTGTCAAGATTCACGATATTTGATTTTATTTTACATGGACACTTGACAATTAAATAATTCATTCGTAAAATAGCTTTGGGTCCAAATACCATCAAAGGCAAATCGTGGAACTGTGCGGTCGTTCGAAAAGAAATCTCAGAATAAATAGGAAATTTCATGGAAAAGCAAGAAACTTGTGATTTCTACAGGAAAGCGTTCCCTCGTTCGTTTGAAATGCGTTCTCTTTCAACATGTTAAACGAATTATCTAAGAGGAAACCTGAGGAGAGATACAAGCTCGGACGGAGGAGGCTTGAAAAGAATCATCGTCTGCTCCGAGAGAAACGCTTTGAAAGTTTGTTCTTCAGTGTCTCTCCCCCGGGTGAAATTAAAAACGAGCGATGGTGATTCGCGGACGTGGAAAAAACACGAGGGGCGTAGCAACTTCTATCTGCAAAAGCAGCGTACCGTTGCTATAAACGCGTTGCTATCATTCGCACCGGAAACACGCTGTACCGTAGAGGGGAATATCTTATTTTCTGTGCACGCGATCATGTGTGAGAATGGGTTGCCTTACTCGGCGAATACGCGAGTATACGGAAAGAGATCAGGGTCAGTCTGCTCGTTGAAGGATGCGACACGAAATTCACTTCTTCGTTGGGTGCCTTCATCTAGTTCTTCCGAGGTAGAAACATACTTTTCTCTACCCTTTGTGCTATTTTTGCGCATTTGGTCGATAATGGACAAAAATTGATAATTGATAGAAAATGGAGAAAAATTCAGGTTTACTAGTAATATGATTGTGAACTTAACAATTAGAGAAATAATTCGTGTAAGATGTTTACACATTGACATTAATAAATGGTCTCTCAAAATCGATGTTTCTCATTTGTTTACAACAGAAAACGATTTCAACGATTTAGTTGTTGCAGGATATAGTTTATAATGGATACAGATATTTTACTGAATAATTGATTACATATATGTACACATAGTATCATTTTGATACTTTTCTATAAAATATACATGTGCTTTAGTAAGAACTTTATTGTTAAGAGGATAACGTTTATAATAAAAGAAATATTAATTCTCGCTCCAAA